>APFE031678205.1:52924-82071 GCA_000404065.3 Pinus taeda | reverse complement strand
GTGCAATTCCATAAGAATCTTTTGTTTTAGCTGGGAATTCTTACAGAGGTATAAGTGATATTTGTACCATAATGAATCATTTTGCTAGCTAAATGTATCTGACGTACTGGAATCTTGTTGTAAATTTCGAATAAGTTCCCACACTTGTTCATCATTCTTCCATTCCTCCCTTGCTTCATTTATCCAATCTGTTTGGATAATAGAAATGGCGCACAAAAATGCTTCTACATCCTCATCCTTTCTTGATAGTGCATCTTCCACCACATTTTGCTTCCCTTTTCTGTAGATGATTTCAAAGTCATAACCCAACATCTTTGTGACCCACTTTTGTTGCTCTTCAAATGATAATCTTTGTTCTAAAATGTATTTAAGGCTATCATGATTCGTTTTTACCTTGAAGTGTCTTCCCATTAGGTAGGGTCGCAATCTCTTAAGTGCATGGAGTATTGCCAACATTTCCTTCTCATAAATAGCTTTGTGTAAAACCTTTCCCTTGATTGGACGACTTTCAAAAGCAATGGGTCTTTCTTCTTGCATTAAAACATCACCAATTCCATTTCCTGAAGCATCACATTCCACAATAAAGGTTTTTATGAATTCCAGTGTAGCTAAGACAGGTGCTTGGCACATTGCCTCTTTAAGATGTTTGAAGGCCTTTGTTGCTTCTCGAGTCCATGAAAATGCACCTTTCTTTAATAGTGTTGTTAGAGGTGCTGCTATTCTCCCATAATTCTTAACAAACTTGCGATAATACCCTGTCAACCTGAGAAATCCTCAAATATGCTTTATGGATGTCGGGATTCTCCATTCCTTAATGGCTTTAGTTTTCCTAGGGTCTACATTAACTCCTTCATGAGATACAATATGACCCAGATATTCCACCTCTTGTACTCCAAAGAAACATTTGGATCTTTTTGCATATAATTGTTTTTCCTCCAATAGTTGTAGCACCCTGTCAACATGTTCAACATGATCCTTCCAAGCCTTGCTGTAGATTAGTATATCATCAAAAAATACTAACACAAATTTGCTAAGGAATGGTTTGAAAATTGAATTCAGCAAACCTTGAAATGTTGAGGGTGCATTGGTAAGGCCAAAAGGCATGACCAAAAATTCATAATGGCCCTCATGAGTTCTGAATGCTGTTTTCGGAATGTCTTCAGTCTTCATTTTGATTTGATGATATCCTAAACGAAGATCTAACTTGGTGAAGTAAATTGATCCATGCAATTCATCCAGCAATTCATCAATGACAGGAATGTGAAACTTATGTTTAATAGTGAGCTTGTTGAGCTCCCTATAATCCGGACACGTGCCATGATCCATCCTTCTTGTGCACCAATACTACTGGAGCAGAGAAAGAAATTTGACTCGGTTGAATTATACCAGCCTCTAGCATTTTTGCAACTATACATTTAATTTCACTCTTTTGGGCATAGGGATATCTGTATGGCCTGATGTTTGGAGGAACACTTCCTGGAATCAAATGAATAGCATGATCATGATCACGAATAGGTGGGAGACCTTTGGGAGTCTCAAATACCCTGGAATGGTTGTCCAAGGATATTTTGAGATCTGGAGAAATAGATGATTCCAATGTGGAAACATCTAGCGAACATAATTGTGCAATTACACCTTTTCGTTCCTTTTTTAGAAGCTTTGTCATACCATTAGAGCTGATTATCTTTCCTGCTTTCCCTGCAATACCCCTTAATACAACTTCCTTCCCTTCCATAGAAAAATTCATGAAGATTTCTTAAAAATTAAAAGCTATTGTACCCAAGGATTGTAGCCATTGGACTCCTCATACAACGTCAGCACCTCCCATAGGAATGGAAAGCATTGGGCTAGTCAATACATATTCTCCCATGGATAGCATGATATTATGGCACTTTCGAGAGAAATTTATTGCTACTCCATTTGCAACCATCACTTGACACTCTGGTGCTGGATATAAGAAGCAATTCAATTCTTTTGCTACCTTACAATGAATGAAATTGTGAGTACTTCTTGAATCAATCAACACTATTACCTTTTTCTTCTTGGTTTTTCCTTCTATCTTGATGGTTTGAGGAGTGGTAATTCTCACCATTTCATTACAAGATATGGTCGGATTCATTTGTTCTTCATCTAGGGTTTGTTCCTGGCGTATATCCTCTTCTTTTGACCTTTCTTGCTCCTTTTCTTCTTCCTCTTCACAATCTATGTAGAATAATTTCTTCTCAGCACACTTATGACCTTTAGTGTATTTGCTATCACAACTGTAACAAAGCCCTTTTGCTCTTTTTTCTTCCAATTGTTGTGGTGTCAATATTATAGGTTGTGGAAGACTAGTGGCAACAACACTTCCGTCTTTATAGATGTGAGTGGTATGCTTCCTGGTTGCCATAATTTTGCTTTCCATTTTTCTTTGCTAACTTGAATGCCTTCTCTAATGAATCAAGTTCCCAAAGGCGAACATCATGTTGGATATTATCCTTTAAAGACCCTATGAACACCTCAATCCTATGCTCATCTGGAATATCTTTTACCCTTAAGTTCAATTTTTTGAACTCCTCAACGTGCTCCATTATTGAACCCTTTTGTTTGAGACTTATCAATTGACTAAAAAAAGTGTTGCTTTTTGTATCCTTATAACGTGCTATCAATTCTTCCATAAAAATTGCCCAAGTGATAAATTGTTTACGAGAGCAAAGCAATTGATACCATACAAACTGATTTGGTTCCAAATATAGAGTTGTCATACATACCTTTTGTGTGTTTTGCACATTATTGAGATCGAAAAATTGCTCCATCTGTAATATCCATGTTGTGGGATCCTTGCCATCAAACTTCCTCATATCGATTGTTGGAATATGGTGGGTCTTCGTTCCAACACTAGAGTCTATGGAATCATGATTAACATTTCTTTTGTTCTCATTATGAGTTTCCTTTACTACCCTTTCACCCTTAGTGACCCTTTCTTGTAGCAACTTATTCATATTTATCATCAATTCTTCCATGTTTTTCTTCAAATCTATCTTCAAATCATCCATCTTAGCTTCCACGTCATTCATTTGAGCTTCTACACCTTTTTGTGCAAGTGACACTTATTGCACTTGGTCTCGTAATTTTGATATATCATGTTTCATTTCTTCCTCTTCTTCATGAGTCATGCTAGAGCTTTCAGGTCGCTTACTAGGTGTTTCCATTTTCTTTCTTTGCGGCATCAATTATTGATAATAATGCTTCACTATGCCCTTTGAATTCCTTCAAAATAATTTTTCAAACCAAGCTTAAGCAAACATTTAAAAAAATATACACACCTTTTTTCACTTTGTAGGAGCTCGATATTGCCTCTGATGTATTTGTGTAATTTCAGATCATCCAATTCTAAAATTGTGACCTGCGGTAGCCCTCTGTGTCCTCCTTCCAATGCCACCAGTCTGACCCCAATTGGATTCTCCAACGAAGAGTTATGCCAAATCTCCCGCAGTGACTTGATTATAGACTAATCCAGTAGAGTGAACTTGTACGACATGCCATGTGTCTCTATTTTGACTTTTGGCCCTGAAAAATACATAAAAGACACTACAGTCTATCCTCTTTCTGTACTTTCTTACGAAATTTCAATCTGATGCTCAGAGAGAAAGTTATGACGATTTTCCCTAAGTCACCTATTTTGAATGTAATTCAACATTTTGCAAAAGGAACAACTTCCTCAGTTCATATCTTCATAAATATAGCGCAAAGAGCTCTGAAATTCAGACATAAGATTCTGTGCGATGTCTTCTAAAATGGTTTTTTTTTTAGCTTCTGAAACGTCGCCGAAACAAAGTTATAGGAAAAATGCCATGATGACCTGTTTGAAGCAGTGAAACCCTAGAATGCAAAGCTCTGATACCAAATGTTATGAAACCAGCTCAAGAAAAGATAGAGAAGATAGATCAACGCCTTAGAATTTAGCCTCTTTGAGGGGGAAACCTCCTTTACATTACATAAATGAACATTTCTTGGATGATTCAAATGATAAAACCTCCTTTCTATAGATAGGAGTCTAAGGAGTCACAATATAACCTAGCCGACCTAACAATAATAATATAAAGCCACAAAAATAACAATAGAGGGATTGTATGGGGCCCAGTAATAAGAATATGGGGACAATAGGGGCACAACAATATTAATAAGGGGTATAACTACAATAGTAATGGGGTAATCACTAGTATTATAGGGACCCAACAGTAACAAAATGAAAGGAAAGAAGAAGGGACTGAAGATAGAAGAGACTCATCCTAAGCATATAAAACCCCCTAGTGGAAATGGTGCAAATAATCTTCAAGACAAATGAAAAGATGAAGCCTCGGTTGAACTAGTTGGGCTACAATAGAGCATATATGAAGGTAAAAATATGGATGATTTACTTTTGAGTTATCATTTTGATGGATTTTATGATTTTCATAGTGAAGGAGAGACTAATTACATGCTCCTTAAGGAAAAGTATGAGTCCAAAATGGTAGTGATTGAAAAATTGACTTTTGAAGTGAGTACAGCAACAACTACATATAGGGATTACGAGAATCTTTTACACATCTTTGACAAAAAGGTGAATTCACTTACAGAGTAGATGCTTAGGCTAAATATTCAACTATAAGAGGAAAAAATAATGGAGGATGTATTAACAAATTAAAAAAAGGAAAAAGAAGGATGAATTGTAGATTTGGAAGATGAAGTAGTTTCCGTGAGGAAATAACTAAAGAAGAAGAATGTTTAGCTAAAGAAATATAATGGAAACAAGATCTTGAAGACAAATATATCCTATGAATATATCTAATCTTGGCTTTGGAGAGTCTAGTTCACAAGAGGAAAAAATAGCAATGAAGAACCAACTAAGCCTACAACAAATATTGTGACTAGTGATAACAATGAGAAAGGAAAGAAACAATAGATCTATAAGCAACAACCAAGAAGAGAACTAAGAGGAGGATTCACGTCCAAAAGGTAATTCACTCCCAAGGTTGATAGTATAAGAATTTAGAGGACTCAAAAATCCTTTGCCCAATTGATGGATGAGATTGAGTGCTTCATTTGTGACAATTTTGGACATGTGAAAACTACTTGTAGAAGCATAATGCATACATATATGTAGTAGTTTTATCATATGCTAAGAGGACACTCCTTCAAGTATATAAGTTCATTTAATGGTTATTTCTATGCTTGTAAGTTTTCTTGCCACGAGGTCGCTAACTGTAAATCTAGCATGAGGATATTGATATCTGGCATGAGAAACAAAAGAGTAGATCCTTTGGCTTCATATCTTGGCCATACATAGTTTTATGTGTGCCATACTTTTGGGAACATTGCCAAAGATTGTAAGTTGTCTAGATTCTTCAGGCCATCTAGTCAAAAGGAATATCAAAGTCAGAGTACACATGGAACAAAGATAAAGGAGAGTACCCATGAAAGAAGCAAACTAGTCTAGAATGGGTGAGGAAGAAGGAGCAATAAACAATCAAAGAGAAATAGTTAGGATAGTGTGACATTTCTCTTTTCTCATATGATGAGGATGATAAGTTGTACATTTAGAGTGGATGTTCCCATCATATGTTATAAAGTAGGATCATATTTCATTTTTTGTAGAGAGTCAAGAATGGCCATGTTGTTTCTGAAGGAAATGAACCAACTAGAGTATTAGGAAGAGGAAAGGACAACCTTACTAAAAATAAGACCAATGTAGATGATGTGTGGCTTCTTGATGGGCTAGAGCACAATATCTTAAGAATGATCTAGATGGTTGATGGAGGCAAGGAATTTGTCTTCAACTCTAAAGGTTGTTTCATCTAGAAGGAAGGGTCAAAGCTAGTGATTTCAAAGGAGTCAAGACACGAGATAATGAGTATGCGCTGAAGAGAAGAGTGAGTAAAGAGAAGAGATCAAAGAAGAACTCTTCATCATCATACTCTAAGTAGGAGATATAAACCCCTATTGCAGTTCATTTTTGCATGACAAGTATCTTAGACTGTAAAAACGCATATGAGGTCTTCATAGCATCAGGGGGAGCACATGGCAGGGTATGGAAAACTAATGGATATGCGTATGAGTTGTAGTGTCAACTATGTGTTTGATTGTGTTTTTACTTGCACATATAGATCCATAGGATCAACATGTTCATTGGAGATATAATGAGATAAGGGGGAGCTATGCTTTCACTCATTTTCCTATGAGAAAATTTATATTTTTGTCATCATGAGTTGGAAGGTGTCAATTAGCCTTATATGTACCTATTTATGATCATTATTGTCATTGGATCTGTCTCCATATATTTGGTCATGCATTGGTGTGGGAATTATAGTGTGTTCCAACATCATGCTTGTGATATAAAGAAACATAATTTACTCATGTACTTGTTATAGTTGTGTCTTACCTTTGTTGGGTCATGTCTTTGTGAGAGTGATGATGTTAGGCATGCATAGGTGTGGATATATATTTCAGCCACGTACACATTTGCATAAGAAATCATTGTGTTCGATGTGTGTGAGAAAGAGAGGTATTTGGCATGCATTGTATTAGACCATTTATATCATCCATGTATGCTCTCATGTGAACATGTTCCAACCATGTATTTTCAATGTTTTATCTTTTGGCTCATGGTGGAGTGGTCCTGGAGTCAAATATTCATAAAGAGAGAGATCCATTCTTGGTCATGGTGTCATATTGGTGTTTATTTTGCATTAATGACAGTCTTAATAGTTTAACTATGGGGGTTTACGCAGTGCATTATATTAGATATTATTTTGGGATTCAACTGCATTAAGTAAGTCATTCACGTATGACCATTTCCATGAAAGGTAGTCGTAAGTGACTAATTTCTCATGATTTTTGAATAGTTCACTTAGCACTCATTGCATTGGGTGATGCTCACAGGGGTGAAGAAGTGGAATTGAAACTAGTCTTAATAGTTGATAGCCATGCATGGGCTATTGGCATCATTGTTACAGGGTCATGTACAATCATGTGCCATCCATATATTGGTGGTTAGTAGGCATTGTAAAACCATTGTAGGTCATTCATATTGCCACACATTTTTTCCATAATACCCCAAAATATCATTCTTATCATTTGGTTGTAGTAGTTGGTTGGAAGGATGAGAATGTCTTTGTTTCTAACCTGCATTGAGGATAGTTTTGGGACACATTCATTTCAGACATGAGTGGGATTATGGATTCATTGGTAAAACCATGTATTTGTATTGATTAAGCCTTGTCTCTCATGTATTAGCCCTATATTTTCACTATGTATCATTTGGCCATGAGGTGTACGTGTCTTGGTCTAGTTGGTGGGATTTTTCTTGCTTCAAGGAGGTCTTTGCAACAACTAACATTGATGTACAATAGTATGAAGAAGATCATTTCAACCCCATTACATATTCAAGGGGAGCATGCTCAGTAGAATATGATGCATGGATGCATAGAGAAATGTGTGGTAGTTAATTCTATTGCTTCGCCTGCTTATTTTATTATACAAGGAACAATTTGTATCAACATTGTATTCATCATGTCGTTGAACATATTAGGGGGAGTATTTTTATTATTATGTGTTGGCACTTGTTGGGCTCTTAATTGGCCATTATTATTACCACTTCTTAACATTAATTTCATCTATTTCCACTATTCTTTTATCACATTATTTACCATAATTTATTATATAAATCCATTTCATAATCATTTATCCTCTTGTGGATAAATAATATCTGATGCCATTTATTTTTAATAGTTAATGATTATTATGTAGGATTTTGGTTTATTCATTCATTATAACCTCACTCATAATTGTAGCCTCCAAGATCTCTTTCATATTGCAGATTTGGTCTTCAACAGATAATTAGATATTCCAACTCAAGAATTCGCTGACATAAGAAGCGACTGTTTTACATTGGACGTTTTGGGAAAATAAAAGCGAATCTGGAAAATACGAGACATGAGTTTTCTTCAGAATTGATCAGATCAGTTAACCATTGAGCCATTTTTAGAAATTCAATTAGTATTGGGAGAAACACAAGGTTCTTCGAAGGACATATTTGCAGATTTGATGTTGTGACGATTTTCCAGAATTGCCCAAATTGTAATAACCAAATTCGACTTGTTCCAGTTGAATCATGATGGACAGATCTCTCAGATCTAATCTTGTATATTGATATCATTTTATTGTGAATTTCCTTTGGATGTTTGTATATTTAAAAGACACAATTCAAAGAGAAAGGGGAGCTAGTTGATGTAAGAATTGAGCCTTGTAACAGTGGAACTCTTGTTAATGAAATTTCCAGACTTCTGATATTTTTCTTAATATGTGAGTTAGGCACAACCCTGACCAGGGAGTTGGGCCGACTCTTCTAATCAGGTGTTGTGCGTGTTTCATTTTCATGTATATTTCTTTACTTGTTGTATTTTCTTTATTGTTGTTACATATTTCCATAGATTGTTGTTAATGCTTTTCTTTTTGCAATTTAATTGCCATTATTGTTACAACGATGCTTTGATTTCTTAATCGCAAACCCTTGATTGATGTAGATTGTAACCTTTCCCTTGTATATACTTTTCACATTACCTTGAAAGGAGTATGCACCTATATTGATGAATTAATGTAGGAAACATGATTGAATAATTTTTTTCATACTCGGACACCAACATTTTGGTGTCGTTGCCAAGGAAAGGCTAACAAGGTGCAAGACACGATCTGTATTGACCAGAGGGTTAATCTCTCGTCCTCAGGATGGAATCATCCTTTGACACCCTGCTCCAAGTCCTGAGCATAGTTATTTTTCCTTCATTTTTGCTTGTTTTTATTTTATAGGATCCACTCTCTCGTCCTGTGAGGGAAATAGTTCTCTCACCATGCTCCAGGTCCCGAGCTTAAATTTTTTCCTACATTTTTGTTTGTTTTGATTTTGGAAAAAATAATCTCTCATCTTGGGGAGGGAATGGTCCTTTAACGCCTTGCTCTAGATCTCGAGCTTTAGATTTCCTTGTGTGAATTCTTTCCTTGTTTGGTTTCTTGTCCTAGGGAGGGAAGGGTATGTTGACACCTTCTCTAGGACTTGAGCATTATATTTCCTTTCAATTTTTTTTTCTTAATAACTAGGAAGAGACAGGTAGAAATTTGAAGAAATCTGATCATTTCACTCAAAGTGGTGATGTAAGCACCGCCCATTCCACTAACAAATTGACAGGAATATCTGAAGGAGGAACCTCAAAGCAACATACGAAGAACATCTTATATTATGGTAATAAATGGCTCACATTGTTAATTTTGAATTCCCTATAAGAGATCTAGAAGGAATGACACAAATGCACATAATGCCTCCATCTTCTCTACTAGATTTTTATGGTTTAGATAATGAGGACCCAGATACATTTTTATTTGAGTTTGAAGTATGATATGGTAATGGTACCAATGATCAAAGGTTGAAAGTGTTTCCTCTTACTCTAAAAGGAGCAGTCCTCCGATGGTTCATGAGCCTTCGTGGGAACTACATCAAAACATGGAAGGACATGAAGAATGTATTCTTGGAGAAGTACTAAGACTATTGCAAGGCCAATGAAGATATTTTCGATATGATACAAGGGGAAGATGAAGGCTTGGAGGACTATTTGGAGCGATTTAAATACAACCTTCAAAAATCAAAGCATAAGCATTTGGAAAAAGAGATCTTAAAAACACTCATTCTTGAAGGGATCAAATATGAAATTTTAGAAATATTAAATATGATAGGAAAATGTGATGTTTTTTAGCTATATTATAATGATGTTTGTGATGTATTCATAAGGTATTCAAGAGGAATATCCAAGGATGGTAAGGATTCTAGAGAAATTTCTTCTTTCCTCTCCATATTTGATACAAGAGCAGGAGATATAAGAGATGAAATCAATGATTTATTTGAACATTTAAAGTTGATTTTCTTAGCTCTCTAAATTCACAATTGCATGTATTGCAGGTTAAGAAAATTCAAGAAAAATTTGAATAAGTGATTTTTCTCAATGCCAAAAAGAGCATCCCATGGATAGTTTCTCTTTCTTACCTGGGCTGAAAACAAGATTTCCAAGAGATGGAGATGCTGCAGCAATTTCACAACCATGGAAACCTTGGCCTACATGTATGTTTCAAAACACTTCCTCTCCATTGACTTACTTGCATAATCTATTATGGAATACTCATGTGTTAGGGTAGCCATGCCAATTTCAATATAACCACTATCAATCTTGACCACAAGTTTGGCATGGTTCATCCTCTGATTACATGACTACTCTCCCTCATCTTGTAGCACAAAGACATCATCCATATTCTTCACCAACTCTTCCACAACATATTTCTTCCATATCAAAATCATCCACACATCCTAATCAACTACATCATCAAAATCCTCCATGCCCTATACAATATCATGGCCAATGCATTGCACCCCCTCACCATAATAAAATAGTACAACATGCTTACAGTGTTGAATTGCAAAATTTACCTACCCTTCCCACCCAACCTATCTCACATACACAATTGCAGAAATCTTATATCGAGATTGGAAATGTTTCAAATCCAAAAATTGTAAAAGTTATGGAAGAAATGGAGGTTTCTTCTAGTCTGCGTCAACAAGTTGTTTTTGAAACTCAAGAACTTCATGATATGACAAATATGGGAAATCAAGAAAGTAAAGTATATATTGAAGATTGGTTTCACTCCATTAGTTGTTCACAACGTCACTCCATACTTTAGCAATTTTTGACACTATATTTTCAAGGGAAGTTGGTCTCTCGAACCCTAGTATTTATTGACAGACATTTCTCAAATTCGGGTGTGTATACACTTGAGGCATTATTTCTAAAATGGCTCCATTGGAAGTACTCTTATATGTAAGTATGCTTTATTTTTCAAGGAAGAATAGGTTAGTGTACAAAATAGAACAAATAAGTATATAAATAATTTTTGTTATATGTAGAACGAGTTGTGTTTGTTGCAACTTGATGAGTATATCAATATCAATGGTAAAAATTTGAATTTAATTGTGTATGTAGATGTATTATATTGAAAATTAGATTTCTACAAACACTCATCATCATTTTGATAAAAAATAAATGTCATATCTTAGGGCGTGTGGGCTTGATAAAACCATTGAAATCATAATCGGTATAGGCATGTTTTGAGGAACAAAATGGGAATATTTTCAAAACCTGTTTCTATCCTAAGTATCCATTTATTTATATTTTCCAATCCAATTTGAATCACTCAACTTGGATTTGAAATGAAAAAGTTATGACCAAAACATTGACAATATGTTGAATAGACAACTTAGGAACAGAGTTGGGACAATTCGTTTTTGGAGGCCTAAATGACTAGATTTTTGAAACTTTCTTCTATGGTATATCACCCTATTAAAATATTTTACAAATAAATTTGAATCACCCAATTTCTATATCGTATGAAAAAGTTATGACCAAAATACTGACTATCTATCGTAAATCAACACCTTTAAAACTCCATTTTTTCGACTGTTCCTTTGCACATTTGACCCATCAATTCTTCATAATTTGAAAAAATATTTCTATAGGATATAGTTACATTA
This sequence comes from Pinus taeda, assembly GCA_000404065.3. Taxonomy (NCBI): domain Eukaryota; kingdom Viridiplantae; phylum Streptophyta; class Pinopsida; order Pinales; family Pinaceae; genus Pinus; species Pinus taeda. The sequence goes on along the minus strand of APFE031678205.1, from coordinate 70,484 downwards.
ATCTACCTTAATATCCATCTTAATTGGTTCAATCCGTCATCAAACGAGAAAGTTATGCTTAAAATATCAATTGTTGGTCTAAGTTGGGAAATCGAAAATGACTCTGTTATCTAAGTTGTTCTATGTAAATTTGACATATCATATTATGGAATTTTTAAAAATTGTTCCAATTGGATATATCCATATTAATGCACTTTCATTTGGCTTGGGAATCATGCAAACTGGACAAAAAACAAAGAAGTTATGATTAAAATATTGTTGGTTAGTATGGTTGGCCACTACTGTCCGACAGGTATTAAATTAACTCTACTTTGTTATTTGTTTTCCATGGATTTGTTTTAAAAATTAACCACTTGTTAATTATTTTCATATTTATTGGACATAGAGAGCCCGATCACCTTTCTTCTTCCATGATTACATGTTTTATTACAGGGAGACACTCATTTTTTGAAGTCCCAAGAGAATAAAGGAGGTCAACTTGTTTTTGAACAAGTGATTATTGAAGGCAATGATAATGCAATAAAATATTTTCATCCAAGCATATATTAAGAAATATAATATCATATAATTTTGATTCTTTTGAGGTGCCATGGAAATTGATCATAAGAGTTTGTTACAAATTACTCATGTTATTTCCCACCAACAACATAAAGACTTTTTCATTACCTAATGGATTCATAACAGGAGAAATGGAGAATTGATTTTCATTTCAAGATCTAAATCATTTCTGCCAAAAAATTTTCCCATTCATTTACCATTGAAAGATTCACATATTGTCGTTTCTTGAAACAGGTTGATATTCCCTTAGGAAACAACATTGCTGCAGTCAAAATCATAGCCATTGCAACTTGAACTATTTATTTATTTACTATTTTTCAATAACTTTTTTTTCTTTTCTTATTTATCTTACGATGTTGTTTTCTCAAAATAAATGAAGGAAGTTCTTGGGGTTTCATGATGTTTCTCCATTTGTTCCTGAGTCTTATCAGTGTATGGTTTCCTCAGATCAATTGGGTGTTATTACTCTGCCACTATCGTTACTCCCAAAAAATTTCTAAGTGTTGGATGTTGTTACTCCTTGGATGCCGTTACTGCTTGAGTCTGTTACTCTGCCACTGTTGTTACTCTGAAATTTTCTAAGTGTTGGATGTCATTACTCTGATAATGTTGTTACTCCGCAATTGCCATTACTCTGCCAGTGCCATTACTTCGCAACTACTGTTACTCCGCCAGTGTCGTTACTCCATAACTGTTGTTACTCCATTGGTGTTGTTACACCGCCACTATCGTTACTCTACAAGTACCATTACTCTGAAATTGTCGTTACTTTGCCAACATTGTTACTTTGAAACTGCCAATACTTCACCGGTACCATTACTTTGCAACTGCCATTACTCCGGAACTGCCATTACGCCATCGGTGTCGTTACTTTGCAACTGCGTTACTCTGTTGATGTCGTTACTCCGCAACTGTTGTTACTCCACCAGTGCCATTACTCTGCAACTGTCGTTACTCCACTGGTGTCGTTACTTTGCAACTTCCATTACTCTGCTGGTGTTGTTACGTTGCTGCTTTTGCTTTGCCAGTGTTTCTACTCCGTGGTGAAATATTTTCTAAGTACCTAGTGTTGTTACTCTACACATGTTGATACTCTTCCAAGGTAAGTCTTCAGGTACGTCCCTAATAAACTCTGCGTATTTTATTGATGTTTCAATTATGACCGAGGATGGTCATATATTAGTTGGGGGGAGGTGTTGCATTTGATAGAAAATGTATTATATTTAATATCAATGATGTCATGTCATCATTGTTATTAAAATTTCACATCAACTCATACATCTCATGATTATTACCACCATAATCCATAGCAATCCATAAACCCCACTTATCCACACACATTGTAACTTGAATCATGCACGATGATATTAACTTAGTGAATGGGGAAATACATTTAATTGTCTAGATCCTCTTTGACATAGTGATTGGGTAGTAAATTTATCTTTGTTTATCTATAAACATAATTTTATTTTTTTAAGGAATAATTATGAAAAGATGATTTTATCATGGGAACTTTCAACTTTCCTAATTTGTCAAGTCCTAATTTTGTAAAATTTATGATGATGATCACAAAATTGTACTTAGATCTTTCCATCACTATCTAATGAATTATTCCTCAAACCTCAATCTTAACAAAGAAAAATATATTTATCAACAGTCATTTGAAGGTTATTAGTATTTGAGAAGCAAAATTACCTAAGTTTAAAATAGTTACTACAAAACGTTTTACGCCATCCCTAGCTCTTAAGGAGCTGGCTTACCACCCCATCTATTAAGTGATCTTTGTTGATTAACAAAAACCATAGTTAAATTATAAACATAAATAGTCAACTGGAGGATGGGGGGTCTCATCACAAGCCAACCTACCATGATCATAGGTCCTAATAGAGTGACATTACCACTACTGGTCACCAAGCCAGGGTAATGGCCTTCGGTCATAAAACTAAAGGACAAGAGGTCTCATCACGAGCTGACTTGTTCACTTTTGTTAGTTCCCGTGAATGACATTGTTATTAACTGGTTGCCAAGCTAGAACAATGATCTTCATTAGACATCTAAGTAAATTGAAATAATTTTGTAACTGTGTACTTATTTCTAATATATGAGACACTGGAATCTCAATGGGTTAAAAAGGCATCCCTGTCGAGGCTACGGATGCCTGCTCGCAGCAGTGGCCATGCCTACGGTATAGAGGTTAATTCAATACTATGAAATACCTGGTTATCTTTTTTCTCAAAACTAACTGCCTATAATGCCATTGTTACATATATAAGGTTTGCTAGAACTCATGGTTCATGGGGTAGTATTTAATCAATTCTTAGATAATGGTGGTCATGGTTTATATATCTATTATTTAGTTATCAATATTTACTTTACATTTTAGGGATGAAACTTTTAGGATATTTGATATTTGGCATTTTGTATCATCTAATCTATCATTCCTTTATTCTACAAGTTTCGTATCTTTAACCAAATATAGTTTCTTTACCCAATCAATCTCTATTTAATCATAGATTAACAACACTACTATTATTTTGGGGAAGGTTGAAGAGGCCTAATTCTGATTTTGAATCCTGATGAATTACTAATTAAGGATACTCATGAGATGTGCTATAGAAATATTGATGACAGGGAAACTAATCAGTTTGGGGGAACGAAATCTTGCTATACTTTTTGATTACTTTCTTTGAGCTTGCATGGCTTACACCTTTCACATCACTTACACAAGCTCACCCTACATTAGCTTCAACAAATGTTAATGCATAGATGTCATTCCATGTTATTTTGTAGAAAGCAACAATTGAGGTGAAATGACATGAGTGTTTGGTTTATTAAAAGATTAGGAGAATATCATAAAACAACCACTGGGCATTATTCACTCATATTTTTCAAACCATTATTTCTGCTACTTTATACAGAGGCATTGGGTTGCATGTGCACATGCAACATATTCATTTTTGGGGAATGTTGAGCTCTTAATTGGTCATTATTATTACAACTTCTTAACGTTCATTTCATCTATTTCCACTATTCTTTTATCACATTATTTACCATAATTTATTATATAATTCCATTTCATCATCATTTATGCTCTTGTGGATAAATAATATCTAATCTCATTTATTTTTAATGATTAATGATTATTATCCATGATTTTGGTTTATTCATTCGTTATAACCTCACTCATGATTGTAGCCTCCAAGATCTCTTTCAGATTACAGATTTAGTCTTCAACAGATAATTCGATATTCCAACTCAGGAATTCACCGACATAAGAAGCGACCATTTTCTATTGGACATTTTGGGCAAATGAAAGTGAATATGGAAAATCCAAGACATGGGTTTTGTTCAGAATGCACCTAATCAGTTACCTAACAAGCCATTTTCAGAAATTCGATTTGTATTGGGAGAAATACAAGGTTCTTCAAAGGACATATTTGTAGATTTGCTGTTGCGGCCTTTTTCCATAATTACCCAAACTGTAATAACCAAATTCGACTTGTTCCAACTGAATCATGATGGACAGATCTCTCAGATCTCATCTTGAATACTGAGATGAATTTGTTGTAACTTTCCTTTGGATGTGATCTAGGTGGATGTTGGTTTCCATCCACCTACCCCATTTGGACCCCCCCAAATGTCTCTTTCAGTATTTTCAGTTTCCTAAATTGTAGCACAATTTACTATTTTTAGCAGTTTTTCTAGTCCTCAACTTCTGGAGCCGTTTTGAGGCCCTAAACGACATTTTTTGGAAAATCTAGGGGAAACATGGGTCCATGGACCGATGTTTCCCTTCCCAAAGTGGTAGTGCTCAGATAGATCTTTCTAATGAGTTATTGTATGCATCAAATGGAGATTGTATGCCACAGTTACGACCCCGGGAAGTTGATGTACCAATTTACCCAAATGGGGCTCACAGGTTGGCGTTTCATCTTCTAGGGTTAGGTTTTGGAATGTGAAGGGTTTTCCATTGTTTCTCAATAATAAATAGGCCTTCGAGCCTCATTGTAACACATTTCAGTTCAGAGGCATACAGCCACCACATCTCTTCTCAGAGATAAGCTACCATCGCCCTAGCTAGTTTATTTCCATTACTGTTTGTAAGCATATTTCAGTATTTTACATTAATGAAATGAAGTATTATTTCCACTGCATATCTGTGTTTATGGTTATATCCGTAATTTGTTGCACTCCTATTTAAATCTGGATAAGTGGTATCAGAGCGGTCTGTTTTTTCTCTGTTTTTCTTTGCATGTCCCCAATGAGGTTGGGATATAAGGCATTAGGGCTTGAACTGGTTGAACCTTTGCAAAACCAGCCTCGCAAATCCTGACGGCCTCCCATAGTGGATGAGAAGAAAGATGAGGGGGCAGAAGATCCTATCAAAATATTGCTCGAAGAAGCCCTCGAGCGAAAACGAAACGCGATGATGGACATATTTGCCCGGATCTTTTAGCGGTGATCCATAAGTGATGCATCGACTTCCAACGGCTACTCTGGAAATGCCATGCCCTTTAAGGTACAAGTTAATTTTGAAATCCCCATAGTCGAGGGTCAAATAGATGCAGATGCTATAGATAAATGGTTAAATCTGCTAGAGGGTTATTTTCCTATTCATGAATTTTCGAGTCAGGAAAAGATTGTTTTCGCTCTTCTCAAAGCAGCACCCCACGTCAAGGACTAGTGGAAACCTACTTCGAGCAGAAGGATGAAAATACCGGCTCACTATTTTTAGCCGCACCCACCTGGAATTCATTCCGGGATGCCATCAAGGAGCAGTACTACCCTGTCAAAAGCGATGAGGACAAATACATCAAATGGACCACACTGCGGCAGGGACGAGACCAAGATGTGCGAGAGTTCACAAACATTTTTCATACCCTTCATACACAGTTGGGTATCAAATATTCTGAGCTGCATCTGGTACTCAAATACTGCGGCTACCTACACAAATACATCCAAGAAGAGATGGAGTTCTTGAACATCTCCTCACTCGGCACAGCATACCGATACGCTGTCAAAATCGAGCAAAAGTTCAAATAGAAGAAGCGAGACTTTGGATCTGCAAATTCAAAGCCCAAAGGAAAAAGCCAAGGCGGGGTGACCCAAGACAACCCGTCGAAGTTGCAAGAAAAGAACAACACCACGAAGCCGAAGAAGGACACAGGAAAGTGGTGTGAGTTCCACAAGAGTCCCACTCATAACAGAAGTGAGTGTCGGACCAAGCAGTCGTTGGTGGTCGAGTTGAAGGCTTCCAAATCAGATGCATGTTCTGACCTTGAACTAGAACCTCACAAGGGGAATGGCAAAGGGAAGAAAATCATTGATGCAGATCACAGCGCCACTATTGCCACTGCCAAGATCCAGAAGCATGAGCCCGAAGAGCCAGAGGAGGGGGAACGTCTTTTCTAGATGTGGGTGAAGGGTTTGCCGCTGCAATTCATTATCGACAGTGGCAACCAAAAGAACCTCATTTCAGCAGAGGTCGTGAAGCAGTTGGGCCTATTGACTACACCACACCCACAACCATACAGTATCAGGTGGCTTCATGAAGGATGAGCTCTCAAAGTTCGCCAGCAGTGCTGCCTTCCCTATAGCATCAAGCCCTTCACATATGAGGTATTGTGTGATGTTACACCTCTGGATGTTTGTGATGTACTATTAGGCCAACCATACTTGTGGAGGTGACATGTTGTGTATGAGTCAAGGCCTCGTGTTGTCATTATTTCTTTGGATAATTCGTTATATAGGATACCAGAGGTAACCCCACCTACCGCCACCTCTTTGATCACTGCTAAGAAAGGCAGTAAGCTCATCTCATAAACTAGGAAATTTATTTTCTATCTGGTTCACTCCCAAACTAAGGGGAAGATCGTTGCTACATCCATGACCCCCGCAAAGGGTTCCTCCACATAGTAGCAGTAGCAAAGCGATATGGTCATGACAGAACACAGGAACAACTTCTCCTCACCCACAGGGGTACCACACAAGTTTAAGGTGGGCAACAAATTTTGGTTACATCTGCAAAGAGAATGCCTTACCAGAACCCATTAGAAACTCAAACCACTCTGACATGGTCCTTACACCAGTACCAAGGCTATGGGAAACAATGCTTTGAAGCACAACATTCCTCCATTCCTTGACTTGCACCAAGTGTTCAATGTGGACAGTCGTCGACCATGCTTCCCACCATTTCTGGACACATCAGAGCTTGTAGAACAGCTCACTAGAGACCTAGCTCAGCAGAAGCTTCCTCATCTTAGGGAGGAACTCAAGGCAATGGGGACCATTGCTTCCTAAGGGGGGAGGAATGATCTAGGTGGATGTTGGTGTCCACCCACCTATCCCATTTGGACCCCCACAACTGTCTCTTTTAGTATTTTCAGTTTCCTAAATTGTAGCACAATTTACTATTTTTAGCAGTTTTTCGGGTCCTGAACTTCCGAAGCCGTTTTGAGGCCCTAAACAACGTTTTTTGGAAAATCTGGGGGCAACATGGGTCAATGATCGACCATGTTGCCCTTCCAAAAGTGGTAGTGCTTGGATAGATCTTTCTAACGAGCTATTGTACGCATCAAACGGAGATCGTATGCCAAAGTTACGACCCCGGGAAGTTGATGTACCAATTTACCCAAACGGGGCCCACATTTTGGTGTTTCATCATCTAGGGTTAGGTTTTGGAATGTGAAGGGCTTTCCATTGTCTCTCAACAATAAATAGGTCTTCAAGCCTCATTGTAACACAGTTCAGTTTAGAGGCATGTAGCCACCACATCTCTTCTCAAAGATAAGCTACCATCGCCCTACGTGGTTTATTTCCATTACTGTTTGTAAGCATATTTCAGTATTTTACATTAATGAAATGAAGTATTATTTCTGCTACATATCTATGTTTATCGTTATCTCTGTAATTTGTTGCATTCCTGTTTAAATCTGGATCATTGAGCCTTGTAATAGTGGAACTCTTGTTAATGAATTTCCTAGACTTCTGATATTTTTCTCAATATGTGAGTTAAACATAGCCCTGACTAGGTATTTGGGCCCAATCTTCTGATTAGGTGTTGTGCATGTTCCATTTTCATGTATATTTCTTTACTTTTTGTATTTTCTTTATTGCTGTTATAGAATTCCATAAATTGTTGTTAATGTTTTTATTTCTACAATTTAATTTCCATTATTGTTACAACGATGCTTTGATTTCTTAATTGCGAACACTTGATTGATGTAGATTGTAACTTTGCCCTTGCATATACTTTGTGCGTTATCTTGAAAAGAGTACGAACCCGGATTGATGAATTAGTGTAGGAAATGAGAATTAATAATTTGTTCATACTCGGACACCAACAACACTGATATCCATTGTTGGCATTTCCCTTTTCCATTGATGTCAAAGGGGGAGAGAGAATGGAAATGTTGAATATAGAATGGAGTATGATCAAATTTTTGAGTTCAGCCTTAAAGTTATGGAGAACAAATTGAGGTTGAGATGAATGGAAAAGGGGGATCATGTTGGAATTATAGTGTTGACATTGATGTCAACAAGGATTTGGTATTATTTTTACTACCATTTTTCAACTTGATGATGGTAACTCTCATGGTTTGTGATTTGTATATATATCTACTAAACATGAGTTAGAACTTGTTTGATGCAAAGGTTTTGACTTGATGCAGAGATGTTGATTTATGCTGAGGAGTTTGGCTAACTAGGATTTCATGTTCTAGACTTGATGCATATGTGTTTGGCATACTAATCAGATTATGATGATGTTATTACTGATGTAGAGGAGTTGGATATGGTTTTAAAGGGTCTAGATATTTTGTAGGAGGATTTACACGCCTTGGAGATACTTGTAAATCAGGTTTTGTGCATGAAGAGAGCCTTATCTAGCATGACACGGGTTCTAAAAGGATAGATTGTGTTATAGTAGAGTGTAACATACGTTCCTAGTGTAAAACTTGTGTTAGTAACTCAGTTGTCGAAGGAGAGACCTATGTTATTTCCTATAAGTGAAGTTTTCTATATTTTGTGTGCACTCTAGTGATTCCCAGTGGTTGTAGCAAATGTAATTTCCCATGGTACTATTTGGACATTTTGAATCTCTACTTGTAATAAGTGTTTAAAGTGTGAAAGCATTCATTAATTGAGCAGTGGAGATAGTCATAATAAAATTGTTTAAATAGACTAACATATTGATCATTATGAGGTTAAATAGTGGGAATAGAGTGAGTAGAGGTATGCGCAGAAGCCAAAGGTCACACTCCTACAATATGTGAACTTGTAGATGACAAGGGAGGAGGATTCACATGTCAAAAGGGTGAGGGAAGACCCCAATATTAGTGACTGATATTGCAGAGACATGATTTAATTTGAATGACATAGACATAGGAAGGAGGGGCTTTAGTAAAGGTTAATTAATGGAAGAGAACCTTGGATTAGAGTTTGATGGATGAGAGAGACAGAGTATATATTAACTCCTTGATATGTGACTCATATATTTGTGTTTGCAGGGGCAGAGATTTCATTTCTATGGTTGTTGTTATGTATCAACAATTTTGAATGGATGCTCTTTTATTTCATGGCTAAGTTCATTTATTCATATTTTTCATTCTACTAATGGTGATGAATAGAGAATGTGTATGCAAGAGGTTTGATGCATGTTGGTGTTATAGGATTTTTTTGTATGATGTTGTTTGTACTATGAGAAAAAATGTATGTGAGAGAGATTGTGTGTTGATATGTTTGATTGTATGAGAGCCATAAATTGTATATATATGTTGTTGTACATTATTGAGAGTCAAGTTATAGCATCATGATATGATGTTAATGTATTGAGGGATTATTTTTAGTATAGTGTATGGTTGGGAGCGAGAGAGAGCTATGTACGAGTGGGTTTTTGATTGAGTTGTTGAGCATAGAGTCTTTGTTAATCTAGTTTGAAAATTCATGAAAAGAAGTTCAATGTTGTTTGTATGTTGAGTATATGGACCCAATATGAAATATTTTGAAATGATGTGAATGAGATGGGATTGAAGGTTGGGGACCTCAGTGGCTAAGTAGTGGCTTGCCAAGAAAGTAGTGTCTTGCATATTCAGGGTATAGTGGCTTCCTTCAGGTAGTGGCCTAATAACTTATGAGTGGTGGCTAGATAGTCCAATGGTGGATGAGTAAGACTTATTGGGAGCGGTGGCTTCCTATAGGTGGTGTCCTGAAAAGTTCATACAATTTGTTTTCTGGAGTGTGTAATAGTTCACATGAGTATCAAGTTGTGGCTTGCACACTGGTTGTGGTTAGTGAATCAAATGTAAAAAAAATGTGACAATAGAAGAGATGATGATGAAGAATATATGTCGAAGATGGTTTTTATTTTCACCTTATATATTGTGTGCTTGTGTGATGTAATTATTGTTGTGTTTTTGTTATGTACCTCGACGATTGATGGTTTATGCATTGTTAACCTTGTGATACATGTTCATTAATATTTATAGTTACATGATTAGGGTTGTTGAATCCCATAATTGCTTCTTTTTCACAACCCTTTTTCACTCTAATCCTTCCTTTCTTAACTTCATAACTACAATTTGCGTATCAATTTACAATGTTGAAAGCATAACAGGTCATAATAATCTTATATTTCATAAATGCCATTTGTATTTATTATCTAACGTAATATCTACATATCTACTTGAGCTACCAAATTACAGTGATTCTGCATCTCATGAATGTTTTTGCAGCTAAGTCTAAGGTTCAATATTGATGAGTGCCAATATTGCACCAATGACGTTGCAACTCTTGGGCTACCAACTTTACTTATCAACCCAGGATTCATATAGTCTTGGAGGTGACAGTGCAATATGCACAAGTAAAAGTGAAAGTCCTACCTTTTTTCATTGTTGATCCAATAAGAGGCTCTAGGGGTTCCAAGCTAGAATTCTATAGAGTCAGGAGAAGCTTGATTCTTTGATGGAAGAAGAGAAAATATATTCTAAGAGAGCTACTCTACTGCAGTAATGAAGAAAACAACATGTAATGCCAAATCACAACATATCCTAATTAACCATTTAAACAGTTATGCTAAGAAGAATTGCTAAATCAACACTAACCTAATGCTACTATCTAAGCTACAGAATTAAGTAGCATCAAAGCATACTAATGTGTAAGCCAGAAAACTAAACTAAATCTATTTTTACTTTGTTGGTTTTTTTTTTGGCAGAATCAAGTATGCAAATTAATTGTTCTTGTGGATGTGACAGGTGGATGGAAACTGGTTGAGGATGGATAAAAGGCTTATGTAGTGGTTGGATGGTGTGGAAGGGTCCTAAGAGGCTTTTGGTGACTTTATAAAATTTCCCCATCAATTTAGCCTCAAAACATGCCATTTTAGGAAAACCTACAAGATATACTAGAAACCTACAAGATTATCTTGTAGGAATTACAGGAAACCTACAAGATATGTCCGAGAGATAATTGTGAGGTGTTTGGAAGATTGGAAAAGGTGTGTGATGAGTGGGATGGGGTGTTAGAAGGTCTAGGAACACTCAAGAGTCAATATCCAAGATCAGAGATGGCTAGATTCACTCAATGTATCTAGGGGGATTTCAATGAAAAAATGACAAAAAACTAGTGAGGGGGATGGTGGAACAAGAGATGGTTAGGGTGGATGAAGTGGAAGGTGGCTACTAGTGATGAAGTCTGGGTCTCCTCTTGAGGTACCTTATGTGCTTAAAACATGTGTGTTTTCCAAGAACTATGCAACAAGCTATGTTTTCATAAACTAGAAAAGTATGAATCAATTTCCTATATTATGCATGAAGAGAGTGTTGAAGGGAATGAAAGTAGGAGTGAGACCTTATTGCAGAAATGGAGTTATGGAAAAATATGACAATGAAATGAACCAAATGTTGAACCAATACAACAAACTCCAAAGCTCATGCCAGAACTAGAAATTGGTCTTTTTGGGGTTGTTGAATGGTCTCTTCCTCAAGTCATGTTCCTAGAGGGAGGAAGTGAGGCCGAGGCGCCTACTAACAACCTTATGGTGATCCATTTTCTCCTTGCTAACCTGCTAATTGAATGAAGGCACAAATGGAAGAAAACTAACATACAACCAATCTAATCTACACTCTTGTAATGGAAATGCAACTACTATGCAAATGAACAATGAAACTATGAATCTATGCTAGCATACATGTACAATAAAGAGGTGCCTTGGCCTTTAGGGTTGGGCCCTAACCCAGGAGCTTCAGCCCTTTGGGTTAACTCAATGTTGGCTAAAAACAAAACTCATTCTTATTATCAAAACAATGGATTACATCAAAAACTGTCACAAGTCTTGCAGCTCGAAAATAGAGTAGAGTTTTACAATCAAAAATCTAAAAAATACTGAGGTCGTACGCATCCCTACTTATACATCTGAAGTCTCCAATGAATTCATTAAAATTAGGGGGCTCGGATTCCAAACTCGAGATAAACGAATGCTTGTCTTTCACTTGCTCGACTGCCTTCTAGTCCTCATGATTTGGCTATTTGCACTTCGAGCTCATGGAGGAATATTCGAATGGAGGGGTAGTAAATGAGGAGGATTTACCTCCTATAATTCGTCTCCCTTGTCCTGTTCAAGTTTTGGCCAAGGTATTTGACAAAATTCATTTTTTATCCTTTAATCCTGCATTAAATGTACATTAGAACACAAAGCAAAATATCCAACTCTAACTCATCTCATAAACAAAATATAATGAAATGTATGCAATAAGTTGTGAGAATAATTGGTTTGACTAATCTAGGAGGTGAATTAAGGCCCATATAATTACCTAGTGATGATGCTCATCATCGCCCCCTACTGAGAGAGTTGCTCATTCTCTAAGAAACTTAGTCAATATCCATGTTCTTCATGGCTCTGGTAGCCTCTCTAACATCACATGCCTGTACTGTGGTTTCTTCTTCTTGTTCATAGAAGCCTTCTTACCTACCTCTTCCCACTGCCTCTTTTCTTGTTCTTATTTTCTCCCTTCTAGCATCCCTAGGAGTAGTGGTGGACTGAGTTTTAGGAATATCCAATTTACCTTCAACTTTTGCATTGATTGCTTATACATAGGTGCTTTGTTGAGTCCCTCTCTCAACCTTTGAGGGGAGTGATATTCTCTGATCTTCAAGCTGTGTGGTAATGTGTTCCATCTTCTTAGGTAGCCATGTATACTATCATCTCCTAGCAGCCTAAACATATCCTCAAAATGTTAAATTACTTTCTCTTGGGCAGTAAGATATCTAGGTGCCAACTGAGGGTCATTTGCAATCAAATTATGGGTGTTGATTAGGGCCATGGGATTTGAATATCCAGCTCTGATGAAAAGAGGTTTATTTTTCTCTCTAGCCAATATTCTCTTCATCTCTACAACCATTGACTTTTCATGGTTCATCCATGATGCAAAACCCATTAACTATAGATCTCCTAGCTTAACATTAGGATCCCAAACATTCATGTCTGTGAGGCCCATGTTGTTCAAATAAAACTTAGCCATTTTAGCCCTATCCTCTAGTGTACTTTGATTACAAAGATTAATGAACTACCTATAGTCCTAAAATGGCATGGTGCCCCTTTGTGCTAGTGTTTTCATCTAAAGCTACAACCATTGTTCTTTGAGGTAAAGAACATAGGATTTAGCTAGCATCCTACACTAGATGGCCTCCAAGGAGAGGTTGGCCATACATGCTAGTTGGTTCTCCCTTTCCTACAGCTATCCCCTCATCCATGTATTTTCCCTCTCAAGTTGATCTCTCATTATTGTTTCTCTATCCCCCACTTAGCTCTTTGCCCAATTCTTTGAACTTCTCTTCCAAGTGCCCAATGTCTTTCACCCCTTTTGAACTGGAAATTTGCATCCATCAGTCGGTTGTGGCCCTTTCCTTCTCAAGTTCGAAAAACAATGGGATGGAAAATTTTTGAGGTATTACCCTACCTCCTTTAATAAACTAGTAATAGGAGTCTAGGTTAGGTTGGGCGCTTGGTTCCTTTGTCTCTGAGTCTTCTTCTTTTGTTTTTGCTGGTCCCCTAACTTGCTTTCCAATTTCTATGCTTCCTGTAGTTTCAATAGAGTATCCTATAGGACTATCTTTGCTTCCTATAGGTTTTGTTGACAATCCTGTAGGATTGCCTTACCCTTTTAGGAAGTTGATTTACTATTAGGCCTCCTTACATATGTGATTGGTGACTTAGGGGAAGGCATTTTTCCTCCTTAAGTAGGGGATTCTTAAATCTCAATAGGAATCTTTGTTGATATTTGTGGCTTCCCTTGTTTGATTCATGTGCTCTTTCTTGTTTTGAAATATAGGGGGGTTTGCCTCCTTCGTTTTCCTTTTTTCTTGACTGGGGTGTTGAAAGCAGTGAGGGAAGCCACTACCTCCCTCTCAATGGCCTCTGGAGACAACCTAGGTTACTCCCCCTTGTTTCCTTTCCCTTTTGTTTCAATGCCCTCTTCCTCTCTATTTTTCCTGTCTTCTTCCTCTTGTGGTTCTTCCTTATCTTCATTAGTTCCTTCCTTAGTTTCCTCCACTGTTTCATCATCGCCCTACTTATCTTCTCCCTCTTCTTCATTTGCTTCATCATGTTCCTCTATGTCAGCTTCTTCTTCATCCATCTCATCCTTATCTAGCTCTATATCTTCTTCTTCCTATTTTTCCTCCTCCTCACTGACAGAAGGACTAACATCATAACTGATGGTTTTGATGTCATCCTCTACTAGCAATTCTTTGAAGGCTAACCATGTTATAGAGATTTTGAGTTTTTGGAGGGCATACTCAATGAGGATCCTAATCAACCCATGGTGAGCCAATTTTTGGGAATTCCCTTCCTTTACTTTGTCACTAGAGTCTATGAGTTATTGCATCAAGAAATAAGGTATGCTGAGTCTTTGGTGAACTGGGGTTTCTACTCCAAATCTTAACTCTTCAAGGATCCTAAAATGGTAGCCATAAGCAACACTATATCTACCCTCACATGAGATATATTTTATGAGTTGGTAACATAACTCGCTCCATGGGTATGGTAGACTATCCATTCTTACTCCATTTTTATCCTCTATGGGTTCTTCACCTTCTAAAAATAATTTTCTTTTTGCCACATGACTATCTCCTTTGTCTTCTTTTCTCCATGCAATTCCTAGTGGAAGTGTGTTGACTGTACTGATGAGCTCTAGGGTGAGATCTATAGTGAGGCCTCTAACTAAAATAGTGACATGGATTCTATTGTGTGGAGAGAGGGAGTGAGAAAATTCTATAGCCACCTCATCATCATACCCTGTGAACTTTTTGAAAAACCCCATCCAGTTATGTCTTCTAAGGATTTCAAGCACCTGGGGGTGTTGTTGTATCCTCACAGTGTTTGTGGGCTCTCTCCTATCAAAACCCTCTTGTCATATTGCTTGTGAGGCTTGAGGAGAAAATGAGAGGGTTGACACAAATTTTTAATTCAAGGGGAAAATAGAGTTGACTGTGTATGCAATTCACTCCTCACAGTTGCTAAATTCACTAGATTTTAGAGTATTTTTAGTTATTTTTCTTGTAAATGGGGATCAAATTTTAGAGCCTACCTCTTTAGAATGGTTGGAGTGGACAATTCTCATGACATCCCCTCATGAAATATTCTCTTCCTATCCTGTAGATTGCTTTTGTGTATCCTATAGACTAATCTTGTAGATTGTATCCTGTAGACTTTATCTAGTAGACTGTATCTTGTAGGAATTCCTATGCATGCTCTTATAGGAATTCTTGTGCAGAGCAATGGATCCTTGCTTTTGGTGGGTGGAGAGAGTTATTAGATTGACTTGAGTGAGGGAGTTTAGAGGAGATGGAATGCATGAATGCATGCGAATGATGCTTTATTTCCATTTATGGTGTTTTGGGGTGAGGTGGTGTGCTGGCAGCAAAGGTACATTTCCATTTTTAGACTGTTGGTCCCCACTACCACCTCATTATTTCCCACTCCTCGTAATCAAACCCCACCTCGTAGATCTCTATTTAACCACTTCTTGTCCTACTCCTACTCTGTCTTTGAGTTGACTACAGCCACGTGTGAGATGACGCTCGGTTTTGCATGTGTTGACTGAACGAAGGTGGCCAATTCAACTAGCCACCTTTTCACTTATAAACCAACTATCTCATAACCCTTACAACTTTTGATTAAATGACCCATACAAGTGAGCGAGCAGGATACTTTCCTGTGGTTTTGATGCCATGATATAGTTGTCAAATATCAAAGGTGTTGCATTGTTTATTTGCTGCATGCTATTATCCTTCCTCCTCTTGTTGTCTGTTAATGGTATCTTGGCTTTTACAGGTATTTGTGATTGAAGATCTGATGTTGCTACTATTGTTGAGCTCCTAGATCCTCCTAGTGAAGACTTGTAGCTGTTGATTAGCATTTTGTGTGATAGGTTGCTACATGATTTCCTACAGGATGTCCTGTAGCCGCTTCTCCCTTAGAATTCTTTAATCATGTTGTTGGCTGTGGCTGTGAGGATGGTGCAATGAATGGACAAAGGTATTAGGAGTGTGTGTAGAGAAAAGGACACTTAGGTAATTCTTTTACTCCTATCTATTTTTATTTTTTATTTTTTTTCCTATGACTGGCAGAAACTGTTGAAACTGATATTCTTTTTTGTTTTGAATGGTGGGTGTAGGGATGATGACGGTGGATGAGGTGAGGTGTTAGATCATGCCTAGGATGAATTTTAGGGACCCAAAAAAAACTACCATGTGCCCTCATATTTCTTTCTATAGGCTTTCCGGGCCACTATAATTCCTATAGGATCATCCTGTAGGTTTTAAGGGAATCCTGTAGGAATAAAGGAGATCCTATAGAAAACATAGTCTTCACATAAATCGAAGCAATGGAGTGGAAAAGTTATAGAAATGATGGAGGGATGTATGGTGAGTGTTGGCATTATGGTTCTGGTATGATTATATGTTTCAGATGTTGTACTTCATGGCAACACCCATGGAATGGCTCTCATTTTGATGAAAATAAAGAAGTACGCAGGAGAACAGTTCAGGAGGTGCGCACCCGCAGGTATACCGTGCAGGGACCACGTCCAAATACACGGGTTACCCATTCATGGGGTGCGTACCCCAGTGCACACACTTCAAGGCAGTTAAGCGCCCACATGTGGGGTTTCTCATGGTATTAGCCAACAGTATTGGGTTATCATGGTTTTGGTTCGTGGTATTGATTATTTTATTATTATTATTGAGCCCCATGATCCTTGATTTGAGGAAGAGCTTGCCTATATAAAGCAAAGGAGATCATTTGGCTTAAGCATGTTTTGGTTGAATATCTTATGAGGGTTAGATCTAGTCTAGATCTAAATAAGGCGAATCTACTGATGGACTAAGATCTCTTCGGCGCATGTTCAGATCTGTAGATCTAACTGTCTGGGTTCTTTTTGAAGTCTTGAAATCATCTATGCCCGAAGGTACGCAGGTACAGTGAGCAAAAAGTGCGTACATACGCAGGAGTGAAGAGTTTCAGGTGCGCCGGTACGCAGGCACAAAAGGGTTTCAGGTGCGCCGGTACGCAGGCACATAAGGGTTTCAGGTGCGCCGGTACGCAGGCACAGAAGGCTTTCAGGAGCGCCGGTACACAGGCACAGAAGGGTTTCAGGTGCGCCGGTACGTAGGTGCAGAAGGGTTTCAGGTGCGGATGACCGCAGGCAGTTCAGTGGACTCAGAGCAGGGTACACAGGCTAGCAGTTGAGCAGAGTGCGTACGTACGCAAGCTAGCAGTTAAGCAGGGTGCATACTGTATGCAGGCAAGCAGTTGAGCAGGGTGAGTACCAGTATGCAGGAAAGAAGTTGAGCAGGGTGAGTACCAGTATGCAGGCGAGTTGTTGAGGAGGGTGCTTACTTCTCTTAAAATCCTTGTTTATCATTGTTGTGTTCTGGGTTTGGTCCTATTATTATTGATCTGGTTACTACAGTTGATTGGGTGATTCTCTTATACTTGATGATCATT
>APFE031678205.1:0-46663 GCA_000404065.3 Pinus taeda | reverse complement strand
TCTATGGGGCACAATAGTAACAATATGGGCACTACATGGGTACATCAATATAATAAGTGGGTTGTACTAATAACAATAAGGGGTTACTCTAGTAGTATAGGGGCCTAATATGTCCCCATACATTCATCATCATTTACATTACACATATCAATTGAAGGATATATTAGGGGCTTGTCATTCCCCTTAGGGGATGGCAACATCTAATAGGGTTGTTTATTAGACACTCCTACCTAGGTAGGTAACACTGTTACGAGTCAAAGCCTTAAATTTGGAAGGGAATCACAATATGAAGTCTCAATGTGCCCTTGATAAACAAGCTTGGTTCACTTAGGTTCACTAATGAATTATTGTACCTGATTATGAGGATGCAATGCTGAACATTATATGTAATTGGTAGGTTGTTTCATCATGGGTTGGGAAACTTAATTGGGGACCAAGTCCACCAGAGGATCATATTAACACCCCCGAGTGAAGCATTGAGAACGATGGGATTCCCATCATGTGAATCATTTCACACCACGGTAACCCTTAGCACCCTCAGTAATTTTCTCATTTCCCCACCTTATTCACGAGATGATCCACTTGGACTAGTGTGCCCCCACTGACCCACAATTCACCATATGGTGTGGAGGTTGATCTAAGGACTAGAGGAGATTTTTCTTAACCTCTTGAGACATGAGAGGGAAAGCACCATCATCATAGCCCTAGTATTGGAGCATTACAGGCTATTATATCATCAAGAGACCCATGAGACCAGTTTTTGTGCCCCAAACACAAGTTGGGGCCCCACATGATGATTTACATGGATACTGAGGTGTCATCCCCTTATTTGAGATTTATGAATCCCTCTCACACATGTTGTGACCAAGAGGACTCAACATGGCCTTTCAATGGCCCTACATCAACATCACATCTTCATTTCAATTAGAATTTGGATGGCTAATTCATATTTTGTAAAGGCTACTTGATCAACTCATGACCAAGGAATGTATCTTTCCCAATTTTATAATGTTAGGGGGCTCATAGGAATAATTTGACATAGTAGCACTCATATAAATAAAACATAACTTCATTTGTATTGGATCATCATCACACTTGGGAATTTTGACCTTCTTGGAAAATTCACGCTTTTTCTTGGATTGGCTATTGGAAGATATTGGATGCATTTCAATATTTGGAACTAAAATTTTAATATTGTTTGGAGCTATCTCTTGAATTAGGGATGGACATATCATATTGTCATACTGTAAGTGATTTTTATTGAATTTTTTCTCTTGGAATAATGTCTAATGTATGGAATTGTTGAAACTACATTAATATTAATTTTTCCCTAATTGTTGAATATTAATTTTTGAAAGATATTTGGTTGTAAATTGCATATGTTACTCATGATATGACATATGATGAATGTTCATGGTGGTGAAATATTGTTTTTCTCCATAAAACTCCATAATTTTTGAGTGGGTAATTGTTGAGGGTTGGTACCTAGGGCACCAATTCTTGACCTACATAAGGATAAATTTGGATAATCTAAAGCATCTAGGACTCCATATGCCCAAAGGATAAGGCATGGTTTTAAGAATTTGGTGATCGACTTCAAATCTTCTCCATAATTCTCTTCTAAATTTCTGTCCCCTTGAATAAGATGACTAGGCTAGGGCATAGAGTGAATTGCATTAAAGGAAGAATTGGTGGATTATGGGAGCACATACACCAAGCCTAGGATCTTATCTACAAGACCTAGGTTTGGAAAACATCCCATAGGTTTTCATCTATAAAATATCTTTCCCTAGATGTGCCCTAGAAGGGAAACCATAGCTTATATTTCCTTGACTTGGGGGACTTCTTTGTGGGTTTTATGAGCTTAGTGCTCGATGGAGTAAATCACAAGAATCCTTTTCTCCTCCTATTCTTGATATTGGTAGTACTATTGTCCTAGATAATTCATGAAACCCTAAATCTTGTGCAAGTTATTTCTAGGTCTCTTAGAGGGAGTGAAGTACCTATAGAAGTTTCATATTACCACATAGAGCTTCCCTTGAGAGGTCCTATTGTTACATAATCTAGCAGGGGTCTTAGGAGGGGTACCTAAGGGACAAATACTAGACCAAATGAAAACATTGTGACAAATATCCACTATCACTTCAGTCAGTGTCCCCTGCTCTTTATAAACTTTCACCGATGGGAGGAGTCCCAGTATGAAGGAAATCACTTATAATGATGGGAACAATGATAAGATATTAAGTTATTTCCAGGGCTCATTCAAGGAGAGGTTGAATTATGGCTTAAGGCTTCAAGAGAAGCTAAGGTCTCTTTAAGAAAGACATATGAGGAAGACCTAGACCTAGGGTTAAGGATATTCAACAATAATGAGTATACAAGATCTCTCTAGGGGTTTTGCA
Source organism: Pinus taeda (assembly GCA_000404065.3). NCBI lineage: Eukaryota > Viridiplantae > Streptophyta > Pinopsida > Pinales > Pinaceae > Pinus > Pinus taeda. The sequence goes on along the minus strand of APFE031678205.1, from coordinate 44,261 downwards.
AGATGATTCTTCTTCAAATAGGGTTTTCACTCCACTAGAGAGACTTAGAAGGAAATACAAGCAATACCTAGGGTTTTTGAGTAATCGTGGGAGGAAATACTCCAATGTGATAACTAGGTGAAGCAAGGGTGGAAAAAGGGTCAAGAATAATTGACTTGTTTGAGTTTTATGTGAAAATGACCCTTAAGAAGACCTCTCATCTAGTGACATTGAAGATGAGCTTCCTAAATTAGAGATAGGGCTTGCGTTTTCCCATAATCCAATTGTGGGAATTTCTTGTAACCTTGGGTATCCCCAAAGGAGAGACCAACACAGTTCCTTTTCCTGACAGAAGTTGGAAATTCCTCCTCTAATGGAATTCATACAAAGCCCTAGCAAAGATTTCTAGGATGGGAGGACAAAAAATTTAGAGGAGAAAAAGAGAAATAAAGTAGGGGTGATCGCCAAGTTTTCTTGGACTAGTGCATTACCCTTGGGATATAGAGTCTATGTGATTCGAAATTCAGCTAAATAGTTTCTCAAGAAGCCTAAAAAGTGATGCCGTAGCACCTACTGTTTAACAATCACCTGCCAAAGATCTATGTACTTTCATGGAAGAAAAACAAGTTTGAATCCACTAGGAACATTCATCTACTTTTATTCAATGAGTAACATGTGAAATTCCATAATCTAACAATATTTACAATGATTTTCAATAAACTAGGGTACAAAATAAATAGCTAGTTGTAATAATTCCACACATTATACATCATTTATGAAAAATATTCAACAAAATTTACTTACAAGATAAAAAGAGATATATACAATGCAAGATCAAGAAATAACCTCCAAGAGACAATGAATTTTCTAAAAGACAATGAATTCAGCTCCCAAAATATCGAAATGCATCAAAATATATGTAATATACATGCAAGGAAAAAGTGTGAAATTGTCAAGAGATAGATCCAAGTGTGATGATGATGATATCTCTCAATGGAGATATCTAAATATATATGATCATATGTCCTATTCGAATTAGCTTAAGATGCCCCTAAAAATATTTTAATGTTCAAAATAACATAACTTTAGTGACAAGACCACAAAGTAACTCATAATGTAACAAATAAGCCATCCAAAATGAAGCCGAAATGATGAAACATTGGTGTATGAGGGCCATTGGAGGGCCTTGTTGAGTCCTAAAGGTGCCATAATGAGAATCAGGGCTCCATGAATGATAGTTAAGGTGGCGACCCACTTATCTCCAAGTAAAACATCATGTGGTGCTCCAAAGTGGCTTTGGGGCACAAGTGGTGGTCTCATGGGTCTCCTTGTGTAAAATAAGCTTGTAGACTGCTCCAAATGAGGGCAGGTGAAATTATGCTCACCCTCCCATGTCTCATGGATGAGAAAAAACTCCCCTGGGCCTCAGATGAGCTGCCAAACTCTATATATATACTCCTAAGCTAGCTGGGGGCACCATTGATCCAAGTGCATCATCTCACATATAATATGGGGAAATGAAAAAGTTGGATAAGCTATTGAGGCTTCCCATGGCATGAGATAATTCTCTATCACATGATGGAAACCCATGGCCCTCAACGCTTCCCCAACAAGTTTCAATATAATAATTTGGTGGAATTGGGCCCTAGTTAAGTTGCCCAACTGATGATGAAACACCTGCCAATCCTGTATAAGATCCAATGTGTCTCCTCACCTTCAGACATAACAATTGAATAATGCAATTGATTGAATAATATTGTTAGTCAAGGGATAAAATGAGACTTCATAGTGGGTCTCCCTTCCAAATTTTTGGCTTTGAGCATGTAATGGTGTTACCTCCTTAGGTAGGAGTGGTTAATGAACAACCCTATTAGGTGTTCCAAGCCCGTAAAGGAGGTACATCCTTCAAGTGGTAGGTGTCATGTGGATAATGATGAGGTGGATTGGGACATAGGGATCTCAAGGCAAAATTCCATGGGCTTAAGGGTGGTAATGATGAGGGATGTCCACATATTAGGGTGTATGAATGTAGGAGGGAGAAATCATGGTACATGAGTTACCCCAAACTTTTTTTTTCCACCCTTCTTCATTTTCCCTTTTCCTTTTATTTTACTACTTGGGGCTCTAATGGATGAAAGCATGATGTGCATGTTATTGTAGTGATAATCCCCTCAAGGTGGGGTAGTTCATCACCCACTAGGGGTTGGGACATACATGGGTTGATTAATGATGCAGGGGGAACTCATAGGGGCCCTAGGAACCAACGTGATGGCCATAATGATAAGGGTTAGAGCTCATGTTTATCTTTTTCCCACATGCTAAATTTTATTTTCCTAACCATCTTTTGAATTTTGTGGTATGTTTCCTTTTGTATGTGGGCATGATATTCTTTTATCCTTTTTTTAGTTGCATCAACCTTTGGGGCATCGTTCTAGACTTGATCCAGACATGTGGACAAGGGGAGAGGGAGTACCAGAGCCTTATGGACTCAGTTGTTCATGTGGAAACAGAGAGGGAATATGATAAAATAGGGCATGTAATGTGTGGAGGGGAGTGAAAAATGTGGAATGGGAAAATGGTATCACATTACAAAAATCAGGGTTTCCCAAGTAGTTCCCATCCTGAAACAATAAGCTAGTAGGGAAGATCCCACGAGATTAGGGTTGGGGATTAACACCATAGTTAAGGTGAGGGAACATGACTATAATCAAAACCCTTCCTCCTTCCAAGTCACCCAAAAATCCATACCCAAGCGTGCCTAAGAAAAACAAGCATAAGCACTTGATTGCATGATGAAAGACATACCTTTAGGATTCGATGGCCCAACTTCAAACATATGATCTCGACATATGGGTGAGGAGACATATGACTGGCTCAGTGAGCGGAGACATCTAACACAATATCGTATATAATGGTGGCTATTGCGGTTTATCGATGTAGACTGAAGAGGAATATAGGAGAAAACATTTCTCCTATGGGGTCACTCACTAGTGGTGGGTAACAGCTCCTACCTCATCACCTAACACCATAAACCTTAGAATACATATTAAAAGGCGATTATCATCTTACTAGGACTCCTCCCATTGGTGAAATTCTGTAAAGAGTAGGGGACATTGGTTGTGGTGACAATGGGCCACTATCCCATTATTTCCACTTTGTCTAGCTTCATGTCTTATAGTATTTCCCTCCTTAGGGCTTGCTAGATTTTGTGGTAACAAATTAAAAATTACAATTGTTTGTCATAAATTAGAAAACCTCCAGAAAATTATTTGTGTCACTTTTACAAGTCGATTTAGATTCTTAGAGACAACTCGACCCTCCTAGCCTCCCCCTGGCTCACTGAATCGTGACTGAATCAAAACACAGATACGACCCTGACAAATCAGTCGTCTCTGAAAAAATCACATTGCTGGAAAATAATCTTGGCCTCTACTAGAATTTGACTTCTCCTGGAAATATAAACTTCTCTTGTGTAGATAGTTCACTCCGACAAATATATCTTTTCTCCAGTGACTCAACCTCTCTAAAGAAACTCATACCACTGGGAAACTCAGCCTCTCTCCAACTAAAATCAATCTCCTACAAACTCTAGAAATCATTGTGAAGAATTTCTTCCGACAATCCTATCTTAAACCATTATTGATCTCGATCTGTTGTCACCCTCACACTATCATTGCACCCTTGTTATTACTGCAAATATGTGTCTCTGATCTCTCTGATATTTTCTCCAGGTGCCGATCAATTTCCTCTTATAATATCTCGTTGAGCAATCAATGATCACGATCTAATCTCATTCGAGGGCTAGGATCATCTTGACCCATCAAATGACTATTCTAGAAGTCAATGGAGGAAAATTGATTTACCTCAATTAATCTTGATTAATTAAGACATTTCCCCAATTTAAACTTAGCAAAATTAATAAAATGGCTAATTAATTCTAATTAAGGTAATTTTCCTTAAAAACGTTTTCTGGGTAGTGGAAAAAATTAATCCACTATGATTCTTAGCCTCATAGACACAATTTGAGACTAGAACACCTATCCAAGCTACATAAACTAACACTCCCTCTTCGCAAGGGAGGTGTTCTACATAACATATATCTTGTCTATGAAGAAGATGAATTTTTCCTTCCATAAAGCCTTTGTCAATATATCTGCTACCTATTCATATGTGAGTATATATTATAGTTGAACAATCCTTCACTGCACACGATCCCTGATGAAGTGTTATTTGATGTCTATATGCTTGAACCTATTGTGAAACTCTGGATTTTATGAAAACCTATTGCAACTCTAGTTGTTGCAATGTATCACCATCATCTCAACCCTCTGACCAAACAAGGATATGAGAAACTTTTGAAGCCATATGGCCTTGCACATAGCCATGCTCATTACTATGTACTTTTCCTTCGCAAAACTCAATTCCATGGACTTCTGTTTCCTGTTGTACCAAGAAACAACTCCTGATCCCATGCTAAAGTAGCACCCTGAAGTGCTTTTCGATCCACTGTGTTACCTGCCCAATCTACATCATAATATCCAACCAACCTGGCACCATCACCTTAAGAATACCTGATCCCATACTCGATAGTGCCACGCGAATATATCATCACATGTTTAGTTGTTGTCAAATGCCATGAAGTAACTGAGAGAGTTTATTGCATATGATATATTTGACCTCATGTTGACCAAATACATGAGATAGCCTATCAATTTCCTATACAAGCTGAGGTATACATCCTTCTCCCTGGACGTGTCTACCTTCATCCAATTTGTGGTCATGGGTGTAGACATGGCCTTGCAATCCTTCATCTTGAATCTCCTCAGGATATTGATGCAATATTTCCATTGCCCAAGTAAAATATGTCCATCTAACTATCATAGATCCATGCCTAGAAAATAGTGCGTAAGCCCCAAATCCTTCATCTCAAACTTAGCTACAATATCCCACTTATAATTCTCTATGATCCCTAATGAGCTTGCAAGAAACAAGTTATCCACATCGAATACAAGAATGAGAACAAAACCCCCAAATACCAAGTAGTAGATGTTTGTGTCTGCATCACTCTTCATGAATCCCATTCCCTACAAGTACCTGTCAATGCACTTAAGCCCATGCAAAGCTCTTTTCAACCTGCACATCTGGGTCTCTCTACTGTGTGCTACAAATTCCTCTGGTTCTTCAATGTATACTTCCTCCTCCAACTCACCATTAAGAATTTAATCTTGACATCCATCTGGTGGATTTCCCATCCCATGTATTATACTAATGAGATCATAGATGTTATATAAGTATACATTGCCATAAGAGAAAATGTATCCTCATAGTTTATCTCCTCATTCTGAGAGAACCCCTTGGACACAAACCTTCCCTTGTATTTTTTGATGTTTCCATCTACAGTATGCTTCATCTTGAAGATCCAATGTGACCCAACCATTGCCCTGTTTATCGGTCTTGGTAGAACCTTCCATACATCATTATGCATGTTTGAGATGTAATCCTCAACCATCACATTCCACCACAACTTTGTTGTGCGGTCTCCTGTAGCTGGAAGGCTCAATATCAACTAAATAATTGACTAACACCATGTACAAAATGTACCTCTTTGGTTTTCTTTGCTCTCTCTTACCCATATTATGAGTCCCCAAAAACTCGTGAGCATCCCTAAGTGTTTATTTAACCTCACAGTTCCTCCTGCAAATAGTGGAGTTAAGAATATGCAACTCTATATCCTCTCAATTCATATCCTTGATCTATTGCATATTTTTCTCCATATTTTGTGAATTTTAGGAACACTTGCACCTAATCTCGTGATCGCACTAGTCACTATACTCGTGCTCTGTTGTTCTTGATCCTGATACCCAACTCTAGGAGCTTCTGCTAGTTTCTCACTCTGATCATCAACTGTTAGCAAATCTATGGACCTGCTGTATACCTTGTCTTCTAGAAACTTGAATGAAAATCCAATATGCCTTAGAGGTATGGTTGTACCCCACAAATTACCCCTCTATGTAGTTTGATCTAGCTTCGAACATGTATCTCCAAGAATGTGACAATATGCTAGGCCGCCAAATATCATAAAATGGCTGACATCTGGCCTCTTCCCTATTAGTGATGAGTCCTCGTGTGTCATATTTCCCAATGCTCTATGTGGTACCCTATTTTTTATTTAGACTACCATACTGCATGCCTCTTCCCATAAGTAGAGTGGGAGATCCTGGTCATACACCATCATTATGGATTCCTCTGAAATAGAATGATTCTTCCTCTCAACAACCTCATTCTACTATGGGTTGTAAGGAACCATCCACTCTCTCTCAACTCTCATCCTGGTACAAAACTCTTGGAACTCCTTTCCAGTATACTCACCACCATTATCTGACCGAAGAACCTTGATCTTCCTTCCTGTCACATTTTCCACTAGAGCTTTGAACTCCTAAAAGTGTCTAAAGACCTCATCCTTTGTCTTCAAGAAGTATATCCAGGTCTTCCTGGAGAAATCATTGATAAAAGTTGTGAAGTATTCATATCCCCTGAGATACTTCTTAGACATTTGCCCATATATATCAAAATGCACTAAGTGAAGAATACCCTATGATATGGTATCACTCCTTGGAAAAGATTCTATTGCAAACTTCCCCAACACACATCCTCTCCATATGTCATCATACTTTGTGCTCACCTCCAAAACACTTGTAAGTATACCACAAATAAATCTAAGTGCTCCATGATGTATATGGCCCATCCTCCTATGCCATAAATCACCCTGATCTCTCAGATTGCTGCTAATAACCAGTGCCTTAGGAGTGTCCATATGCAACATGTACAACCAACCACTCCTAACTCTGATCACTATAGGTGATTTCCAATCTGTGTGCTTCAACAACACTTGCGCCCATCTAAAGAGTAAATAATACCCCTTAGTTTAAAGGATAGATATGGATATGAAGTTAATCCCCAATCTTGGCATGTGCAACACATCATGAATCGAAATCGGCTTGTTATTCTCCCTATGAAATAGAACAAACCCTCTTGCAACTATGTTGCACTTGGACTCGTTTCCCCTCTGGATCTGAAATTTGATGTCCTCCTTACAGCTAAAGAAGTAATCTTTAACTCATGTCATATGAAATTATGCCCCACATTTTATATAATAGACACCCTCTGAAGTTGAGCTAGATAGGTAAGAAATCAATGCGGATTCCTGATCCATCTAGCTAGAGAGCTCATCTACACTTGCTGAAACTGTTGTTTGCTTTTTCCCTTCTTCTTCCTTTGTGGGAAATTGATGACATAGCGTACGAACTTGTGAAAACCATAACATTTGACCTTTGAAAGGTCCTTCTTATTCTTCTCACCTTTTGGATTCAGTCCCTTTCTGGACCCCTTCTTTTCTTTTCCTTTTCTGACTAGGGCTAGATTCTCTTGTTGTTCCTCACTCTTCTAAGTTCTACGGTTGTCACCACTGACAAGACTAAGTCTCAAATCCTCCTAGGTGAAATTGCTCCATAATAGATCCCAACTCGACAACTAGTCTCGTCCATTGATCACTTGGATGAATACAACCCACTGCTTCATAAAGCCATTAAGGACTATACACACCATCTCATTATCATCTGGTTTTTCTCCCACTACAACTAACTCGCCCTTTACCAATCTAAGTTCGGTGAGGTAAATAGTAACATCTTACCCCTTGTGAATTTTTGTATTCCTTATTTTTTCTTTGAGAAGTAGATTCCTGTCAGTGGTCGCATCTTGGAACAATTTTAAAATAGCATCCCACATATTCTTTGTTGTATCTAAATCAACAATATGTGGAGCTATATGGTCCTTGAATCCATCAAGGATTATCCTCCATTTTTTGGCGTCTTCCTTTTGGTATGTTGAAAGTTGTTGTGGATATGTAGGAATGATTATCGCATTGGTCACGTAATATTTGAGACCATTCTCTTCCAACAATAGAGAAATTTTGGATTTCCTGACCCCAAAATTTGAGACTTCATCCAGTCTGTCCTAATATCCAAAACCCATTGAGGAAATTTTATGTTCAAAAACCTCAGTTCTTCTCTTCTTGTGCCTGTGCAAAACCTTCTTCTACCCTCATATCAACCATGATACCATGTAAAATTTTAATATTGTTGCTATTAACTAGTTATTATTGTCCTATTAATTAAGTACTTTTCTTTTATAATTTATTTGCATCAAATATTGAATAAAACACTACAACAACTTCACATAAAATAAATAAACCACAGGAACTGAGAACATATTGCACAAAGACACAAATAATGAACACCAATATTTTTTGACAATAAAATCCCAGTGTGGGAAAAACCAGTTCTACATATGAATAATTTTATTTATTCTTCAAAATAATTATGTGATTGAAAATTACAACTATTTTTTGTAAATTAGAAAACCTACGGAAAATTCTTTCTCTTACTTCTGCAAGTCGATTTGCCTTGCTAGAGACAAATCATACTCCCTTAGACTCACTGAATCAAACCACACGTGTAACCCTGGTGATTCGACCCTCTCTGAAAAACTCGCACGATTGGAAAATAATCTCAACCTCCACTGGAATTTGACTTCTCCTAACAAACTTGGCTTCTCCTATGAAAAATTTTCACTTTAGAAAATGTCTCTTTGCTCCAGCAACTCGACCTTTCTGAAGCAACTTGCACCACTAGGAAACTTGACCTCTCTACAGATAAAATTAAGTCATTTCCCTAAGTTAGACTTAGGAAAATTAATAAAATAGATAACTAATTCTAATTAAGGTAATTTTTCTTAGAAACATTTTCTGGGTATTAGCGAAAATTAATCCACTATGTTCCTTAGCCTCATAGACACAATATGAGACTAAAACACTTGTATGAGCTACATAAAATAACAATCGCCTCTTGGATCTGCACAAAATGCAAGTCTATTTGTTCAAGTACAAACCCTAGAAGAAATTCTTGGAACTTATACCCATCGTTACCTTAATAGAACCTCCCTTCAATTTTGGTCAGGCCTTTTATGATACAAGGGGAATTCCTTAATAAGATTACAAATTTTTCCTTTCTAAAATTGTTAGTAAAATCACATTTTTATTTGTATGTTATGTTTTAATTTTTAGAGAACAGAGTGAGAAGACAGTCAAGACCTTTAGCCTTGTCCATTGGGAAAATAGAATTTCAACATTACTTGATGAAGAAGTTTGAAATGCAAGGAACAAATCAACAAGCTATCTATGACATCAATCTTGATAATTAAATCAACCATATTAACACATAAATCTACATGAAAACCCTTAAAAAACACCATTTCATTTCTAGCTCAATATTTACCAATATAAGGTGCAACCAAGAAAGTATAGAAAGCAACAAGAACTTTCAAAATAGTAGAAAAAATTAACAACTTTTCATTCACATACCTATCTGGTTACATCCAAAGGTTGTGATAATGGAGACCACATATAAAACATTTCTTTACACATCTAATTAACATCCAAAAATGTGCAACATATATAAAGTAGAAGAGATATACTAGCATAAATCAAGGTAGAAACCCAACAGTTAGTATGATAAACCATCTCCACAAAACTCACCCATCATTCACCAAGAGCCTTTCCTCCCTTTAACCTGAAAAATTAAATTTTTCTTGGCCTTCTAGGAGAATTTCTCCACCCGAACTTTTGATTTGCATGCAATGAGTACTCCTTTATAACTTTCTCCCAAACTAATTTAAAATAATATTATAGAGGGGACTCTACAAAGCTTCATATCTATCTTTCATCCATGGAATAATATTAACATATAATAAAATGGTATGGAAATTCCTACAACAAGTGGGACTTTGGGCTTGCTTTATTTGAACTAAGGAATTGAAACAATCTACATCACCACTTATCCTCACCAAGGAAAGAAAGTTTTTCTATTTGATCCTTGGATTCATTAAAATATTATTTGAAAGCCTTGAGAGATGCGCTATAGGAGAATGAATAGTAATGAGTCGAAGAGCTCCTTAAATGAAGGCACCCTCTTGGAATAGACCAATCATAAAAATAACATTGGAGTGTGATGAGCCTCCAATAAATGTGTAACATTAATCGATATTTAATTTTCTTCCTTGTGTGTGCACCATGGATTAGTGTCCATTCCATTCCACTATCAAGGCACTCCCCATGCCTTTATTCCTTTAACAATTTCAACGGATTTTATATGTCATGTGACATCATCTTTCTTTGAGTGCTCTCAATTGGGATCCTCATTTTTTATTTTTTTATTTATTTTTATTTTAAATATGCACTATTCTAGATGCTTCTAGGTAGAGCACTCTCTTGGGGAGTGATATATAATTTAAATGAACACTTATTTAGAAGTTTTCACACTGAGTCCTCCTCTCCAATGTGTTTTAATTTCTAAATGGAACTTGTTTTACTAGGGAACTCCTCCTTTTATGTCTTTTGAGTACTTAAATGTACTAAAATACTTCTTTTCAAATGAAGCACCTTAAGTAAGTGTGTAAGTGAAGGCTTGGATATAGGATGCCTTAAAAATTACAATAAATAAAACCCTCATAATTGAATGCTTTTCCATAGCATTGTTCTTTCACCCTTGAGACAAGCATGTATGGAAACTATTATCTTGCTAAAAGAATCCAATGTGGAAAGCGTTCAATGAAGAGTTATTCCTCCAAATATGAAATATTGCTTCGAGAAGTGTGGCAAGCCTCAAAATATGAATCTCAAAGAGCAAGCCTACCTCTATGTGATATCCCCTATCTTAGCCTTTATTTGTAAATATTGTATATGTCTAGTGTGTTAATGTTCAAATTTTAAGACTTAGTTGGGATTGGTTTATTAGTAATATGTTACTGATAGCTATTTTATATAAATATGTTTTGTTAAGTTAATGGTAAAAAATCTAGAAAATAATTTTGAGGCTGCAAATGGCTAAAGAGAAAATTATGGACCACAAGGTAGTGGTTGGATTTATTAACCCTTGGATGATATATTACCTAAGCATCTAATGTGAGGATTAAATTATTTAATTATGGAAAGTTTATTGATCAATAATTCTACCAAAATGTTAGGATGTTGTCTTAAGAAATTGGGAGAGTGGAGATCATTAATGAGCAAGCAACTACCTACAAGATAATGGATAAGGGAGGAGTTAGTTACTAACTACCAACAAAATCTTGAAAAAGGGTCCTTCTATCCTATAGTGTAGTTAGACTCATATGATGCATAACCAGATTGGAGGAGATATAGTGGACAAAAAGAGAGACATGAAAAGAACATAATTGATGCTACTTTGTAGTCCCTTGAAGTTCGAGGGGACTCATATAGGAGTAAGAGTCAAGGTTGGGAGGAGCCTTGCAGCTCCAACATTATTTTCTAGGGAAAATTCTTATCAAATCAGTATTCTAAACATTTCATCATCAGTTCTACGCTAAATGTTTTTATATGCAACAGGACGTTATTATAATGTGTGAAAGTATTATGAATGTTTTAGGCAAGCAAATGAAAAATAAGACAAAAGTATATTTCTTTGAGTATTATACACAAGATAGTGAAAACATGTTGTTAAATGATTGAATAAAATATGTTCTTATTTATTGTAAGGGTATACTATGCAATTCTATTATAAGTATTTACTTTTTGTTTGCATTGATGAATTTATGTTAAGTAGAATCTCTAGATATATGCAAATATGAAAAATTGAATTGAGAATTACATAGTTGAAATAAAATAGATGGATAGGGTACACTAGTAGCGCCCCTTATTTCCATAGAATCTTCAGCGAAAAACAAGATTGTAGTTACAAACTTAAATAAATAAAACAGTGAAGCTGAACTGGCTTAATACTTTAGAAATAATGGAATTTGGAGCCTTGCTTCTATGTCAAACGAGGTTAATTCATCATAGAACGGATTTTTACTTGTTCCATCAACACAAATCAATTTTCCACCATCATGGCTATCATATTGTAGCATTAAGCGTAATTTTTGGTAGATGGAATGTGTCTCTTGATTGCATAACTTTAAGAAAAGTATTTTTAAGTCCAATCTTACTACATCATGCCTAGATACAACTATAGGAGAACCTACAATACTTCTAGTCCTAATCGCTTCTACAAAACTACCATGGAAGCCCTGTGAGTTGATGCGAGCTTGCAATTGAAAGGGCTGAAATAATTTTTCATTGAAACACCTACAAGATCGCTTGAAAACTATGTTTCTTTCTTTTGCTTGAAGATGATGGTTGTAGGTAAAATTTACTGATCATAATTTTTGTTGTTATATTCTAAGTTTTTTACTACCCCTATTGAGAAAATTTCTACCTTTAATACTGTCACCATGATCTTTTATATCCAACCTTTCTTGTTGTAGGTGACCTCATGCCTCTACAAATAGTTGCTTTAAGGTATACTCATTTTTATGAGAACATTTTTTTTTTATGTGGAATTCAAAACATAAAGGATATAAAGAACAAGTGGTTGAAACATAACAATTACTCTATCAATGATGAAAATAGGATATAATATGAGCGTGTTCGTAAACACATCATGAAAAATCAAGAATATTAGTTATCTATTGGTTTGTAAAATAAGTATTTACTCCTTGTTACTTTTCACTTTCATTCATATTTCAAGATAGTTGTATATAATATATTCGATGATGTACGACATATATGACTTTCATTATAATGATAAGTTTTTTGTTTTATAGGGAAAATTTGGATTCTACATAAAATGAGAAGAAACAAAGGTGAACAAAAACATGTCCCTGCCAACTCATAGAAGCCAACACTTTGGTAGATCAATACATGGAGATGAAGTTGATTATATTAATGATCATCTCCCTAATATATTAGATGATCATGGAGAAGTAGGCTTGCCAGAAGTTTATTTAAAGTTAAAGCAAAAATTTGAATGCAGATCTAAGGATATTTATGTGTCACCTAGTGCCACATGTGTTGTGGAAAAGGTGCAACATGTTCAACCTTCTCCCATAGAAAAAACACCAATTACAACTCCTCCAAGCAAGGTGCTAGGAGTTAGTGCACCTTCTGGATCCACAAGTATGAGCATTTTTTCATCACCCAATCTTAATTTTGAACATGCATTGACTTCCATTGAAAGAAGAAAAAATATTCAAGGAATGTATAGGTCCATAAAAATGGAAGCCAAAGAAAGTGAAATAGAAGGGAAGAAGGCTCACTTGATTGAGGTAAAATATGGCAAACCTATCGGTACAAATACTTAAAGGTGGGCCAAAAAGTTGGGAACAAGAATAAGTTCTCTTGTGGATGTTACCAAATCCACTTTCGCAAATCAAGATCCAAGAAATGTTGATTAACTGATCCAACAAATGGAAAATTCTTTTGAGGCTAGTGGTGGAAGTATTTCCATTAAATATTACAAGTAGAGAATGAGAATTTTGATGAATAACTTCATGCATAAATGCATAAAATTAATCTTGGTTGAAAACGTTAGGGAGAGCAGCTTGACTCTTAAATAGTGGGAAGATTTGAAGGAAAGTATGCATATTGAAGAGTATTTGGAAAAGAGTACAAGAGCGAAGAAATTAAGAAATATTATGAAGGCTTGATACTTTTTGGGTCGAGGTGAGTTGTGATCCAAACAACACATATTTGTAAGTATATGTTTATTTTGGTAATTATTGTACATTGTTTTATGCATTTTGATTTGTTTATATATCCAACTAATTGTGTGTTGGTAATGATTTCTAGGTTGAAGGAACCAATAGAGAACTAGTTGTGAGTGAAATGACTCAATATATGATAGAAAATTCTAAACACAATTATGTCAAAAAATCCAATAGAAAGTTTCTTTCCATTTATTGAAGTCAAGAGAATAAAAATTGGAGACAACTACTATTGGAAACCATAATTAGGATTATAATCTTGCAATGAAATGTATATTTGGGTTGGAAAAAACAATGTCAACCATAACCGCCTCCATTCAATCTCTTGTTGTTGCATTGAAAATGAAGAAAATTAATATTGGTTTAGATGAGGTAAGCTAATTATCATTCTTGTGCAACCGATTCTTCGCTTGCATTTGCAATATGTTGAATTTTTGGTTCCATTTCCCTTTACTCACAAAGCCTTTTTTTTATTAGAAAAGTTTGTCAATCATAGGAAGAAATTGTAAGTATGTATGTATATTATTTTCAATAGCTATGTATGTTTTTGCAATTTTATTATACTTAATTTTTCATAATATTTATGTATACATTTTATTTTGTTTTTGACAGTTCCCATTAACTCCAACAGGGCATGAAGTACTCCACATATGTGAGAAAGTTAACATATTAGATCCATATGACTATGATATTGTCGATATTGGATGAATTCATTCACATTCTATGAACCATGGAGTGGCACTTGGTCTTGAAGATGAAAATGTAAATATCATTAACGTGACAAGTAACATCCCCCTTCCATATGAAGATAAAATAGATAGATGTGTCCATTTGAAGAATAAGGAAAGAAGTTTCAATAAGTGGACAAAGAGTTATTTGGAAAATTCATACATCTAGATGATATTCATATTCTTGTAGTAAACATGTTGTTGATATTGTTGTTGACAATATTAACTAGTGTTAGATTGTTTTTAGATTTTTGATTTAGGTGGTTGAATTTATGCTAGTGATTGACAATGCCACATGAAAAATATTGTATCTATTTATATAAATTGGAAATAGTCATGGATGTAATATTGTGTTCCAATAAAAGGTATGAAGAGAATTTGTATTTTTCCTCAACATTACTCTTTAGAATCATTAGCTCCTATATGAAACGTACTTTGATAGTATGACATATAATGTTTTTATGTTTGTAATTTATATAACTTGTAATTCTATTGAAAACGTGCAATTTTTTGAATTTAAGGCTTATTTCGTTTGTTCTGAAATAAATATGAAGCTTTGAGTTGTGAGGGTGTTTTGCACATCCAACTCTTAGCGCGATTTGATCCTTTTTGTACGGTTTTTAAATTCTACCATTATAATTTGAATGTAACTTGAGAAGTTTAGTTTGAATGATTGCTTGCTTGAAGATACTTGAGGAAAATTTTAATTTATCAAGGTATTTTGCAAGGGTTTTTGTTATAGAACCAATGCTTGTGAGTTGGTATCCTTGCATAGGAAAATGAATTTTATACCTTTGTGTGTTTACTGCAACATGTTGAGGACAATTACAATGATATTAGCCAAAATGTTCCCCAGATAAAAGGCCTAAGGCATGCATGTTTTTGGATTAACTATAAGCTTTGAAGCACAAATTCAGTGATTTCTTTGTTGTACAATCACTTGGAGAAATTTCAGTTATTTCTTTGTTGTATAATCACTTAGAGTTTTTTTTTAATACAATTCAAGGCTACAACCTACAATTTGTTGGTGACAAAAAAGTAAATTTTGTATGCTCTTAGCATAGGGATGACAGTTTCACTTCTTCTACAATTTTGATTTTTGTATTTGATATTCATGCTTCATTAGCCTAGTGTTAATTTTAAGCATGTAAAGGAGGGGACAAAAACATCAAATTTCTGGTATGCATTGGGTGGGAAGCAAATCTATTCTGTAAGTGACAACACAAATTGTGTTATTTGTTTATTATTTGATTTTGGTTTGGGCTATGGTGTCCATTGGGCTATTATCCTAGTTATAGCTTATAAAATATTTGGGCTAAAAGCCCCAAGGGTTAGCTTAGTTGGTCAAAAAACGTGCCTCGCCATCGGGAGGTCGCAGGGTCGAATCCACCCGAAGCCCTTGGGGTCAGGTCTTGCAGTAGGCCAAGGGGCGATTTAGCCTAGCTAGCTATCGCCCAAATTTTTTCGTGGACGTAGCGATCACTCACTGACCAGGGTGCTCGTGAATCACATGCAAAAAAAAAAAAAAACATTTGGGCTAAAGGAACTGGGTGTACTATGAAATTTTTTCTAAATTCATATATTTTGGCAGGTTTGTAAACTAGTCGATTGAATGAAAGGAAAATTATTTCTTTGTTGAAAGTAACATGCCAGTGTCCCAAAGACCAAGAGATGGACATTACATGTTTGTTTGTTTGTTTTTGTTTTTTTGTTTTTCTGCAACCCAACAATGTAGGCATTAGTTTGTTTCTAAGAAATGGATTTTAATATTATTAAATATATTGGATTACTCTTTACATAAATTTAAATTTTTCAAAATTATCTATTTCAACATTAGGAAATATTTATAGGCTTATCATCCATAGTATTTGGAACACGCTATAGTATTAATGAGGTTGTAATATTACTGTGCTCAGGTATCCCAATGAGTTATAATACATGGGTAAGTTATTTGAATTGTAAATAAGAGGTCTCAGGGTCATGTCCCTATGCTAGCCATATCTGATATGTCAATACTTGATGTCCCTGCCAAGTTAGGCAAACTATAGTCTTGTTGATGGTATACCTTGGTTACCACCCACTGAAGACAGTGAAGTCTCTAGGGGTATCTGTAAATGGGGTAGGAAGAGTTCCCCCTGTTGTCCCATGGAGACGATTCCTGACTGTAGGGAATCAATGTCCAAGACATCTATCAAAATTTTTAGTAGAAGAAAACATTATTGAAAAAGTAAATACACAAGAAGAGTAACACAACGTAATGTAACTTAATCCAAAGATGGAATCAAATTGACTTTTCATTAATGAATCTTTAACTAAACCTTAACTGGTCTTCAAATATAATTATACAAAAAGGTTTTTTCATAAAAGAGAATGTAATAATTGTAGAAAACATTAGTAAAAAATGAAACAAGTATTTTGAATTTCTATGTCTTGGTTCCATGTTGTTGGTTCCATCAACATGTATACTTTCATGTGATCATCATCACACATTTTTTCCATTCTGTTATATCTATATGTGGGCTAAGCTACTAGTTATTCACAAGCTATATTCAAGTTGTTGTCCTTTTCATAAGTTAGTTTAGCCAAAAAAAAAGTAATAACCATAGAAGATGAAACTCCCTTTGTACGTAGTTGAAGATGACTTGTCCTTTTAAAGAGTCTGATAATCCATGGATCTTGTTGGCTTGGTTTTTTTCAGCTACCAATTTATTTTCATATGCTTCCCAAGAGAGTAAACTTCCTTGTTCATCACAGCAACTGGGAAGTCCAACTCTCACTCTTTTATCAAATTTGTTTTCAAACAAAAATATTATTTTCTTTATGTCCTTATATCAATTTGAGGCCTAAATTTTGAGTGGGTTCTTCTTGATCACTCTCCTCATCTCTACAATAATGTAATTTATGTATGCTATATCCATAGCCCTCAATTCATTCATAATATTATCATTTAGATATTTGATAATATGGTTTGCTTTTGGGAGATTACCATCTCACTCATTTTTAACACTTTTTTATAACAAGTTTAGCTTTAGAAAGCAAGACCTTCTTTTTTTTTTGCAAAAAGGCCAATGTATTCCCAAATAGAATTTACTTAATGTATTATTTTGTCTCGAATTTTCCACCTTTCTTCTACCAAGGATACATGTTCTTTAAAATTAGCCCTTAGTTTGTTGATCTCTTCCAAGGATGCTTGCTTCTCAGTTATAAATTTATTATTCTTTTCCCTCACAATATTCAATAATATTTCTTTTATATTTAGTTTCTCCTTTGCTTATGCTATTTTAGCTTGATGACATCGTATGATAGTTTGTGCCTTAATTCCATCTCAGAAAGTTTTAGGTCTGAAAGAGCTTTAGACAATTTCTCTGAAGGATGCCAGGGATCTTGATTATTTGAAGAAGTATAGGAGGAAGCTACGGAAATATGATGTTTTTTCCATTGTTCAAGATCTTGAATATGCTTTTCTAAATTAATAGTTTCATTATTCATCTCCACAAGATTTGCTAGAAATTGTTCTTTTTCTTTCTCTACCTAGAGGAGTTATGATGTCTGTACATGTTCTGACACTGACATGTTCAACTTCTTCTTCATGGATTGTGTTTCTTTTTCCTTGTTCCAAAGACGAGTTTTAATTGCCTCCCTATCTGTAGGGTTAAATCCTAACTTTATTATCATCACTTTGTACTCCTCAAGCTATACCTGTTGAGCTCTGGAGTTAACTTTCTCCTGCTTCAATTGATTATAAAATTCTAAAGAAATTTCTTTGATTTTGTCACATTTATGACACTTTTTTGAAAGATCATAATAAAGCATTTCTCTAGTTTTCCTATGTAAATTAATTTTGTGAGGCAGAGGGATGTCATTTACATTGATGGGCACATTCATGACCTTGAAATTTGGACCAACTTGAATGGATTGAAAAATGTATGAACACAAGTATTTTTAGTTGAATTATTTCTAAGTCCATTGCTGAGAGAAACTTGGTTTGATAATCCCAAGTTTATTGGCTCCAAGGATAAGTTTTTAATTCCTCTGCTTTTCTACTCCTTTCTTTGATTTGTTGATACTCTCTCTGAAAATCTTCCACCACTTGTGGAGCAGTTTTGGTGGATCTCTCTACCATTTCATTTGATGAGGAAGTAGACCACTCTATATTCTTTAACTGCATTATAAGACTTGGCTGTTGTGAAGGTGGTTGGCTTTGCTGAATATCTAGAACATCAAATTCATAGTCTTGTTCAATTTTGGACTTTTTTGTTTAGACTGATCGACCATCTCAATGTCATGTTGCTCTGATCTATCCATTTTAAAACCTTTCTCCTTCGACATAGGAGTTTCTACAATAATACTATGTTGTTTTTCTATTTCTCCTCCCATTTCCCTTTGGAACATCTGACCACTTGTCCAAAATTCTTCATTTGCCAATCTCTCCATTTATGGTCTACTATCAAGTATATAGGGCACTAAACCAATTTTAACTATTTGATTTGAAATAATTTGATGAAGATCATAGTGCAAAATGTCTCCTTTTTCGAAGTTCATCCTCTTCAGCATATTCTCCACCTACTCCACGACCTTCCTGGTGTTGACAATAAAAGGGCCCACCATTTCTTATGTTTGAAATATGCTCTTTAGTTTTGGTCATGAAATGAGTCTGATCTACATTTATACTTTGTCTTATGTATTCTAAATCAAAGATTCTCACAGGAAAGAAAATTGGCAGCTAATAAGGTGGAACCTCTACACCATACAACATGATATCCATAATTTTCAAACACAAACCAATCTCCTACTTTTGTGTTAATGCTAAGTTGTAGACAACTTTTAATCTCAAGAAAATTTCTTGGTGGAGGATGATCATTCAAAATAGTAAAGACAATGGATATGGAAAAGGAGAGGTAATAAGAAAAGTTTTGATTGAGATTTTTCCTTTTGATTATATTAGCCAGATATAAAATGGACTGTACCTATTTTTGTGCATTAAGAATATTCAAGTTTATATGTAGATATAAGAACATATGCCCAAGGTAAGAGGGGCATCTGAAATATAGAGTCTCATGAGCCTTCTCGAGCTGAAAGTTAATGGATTGGGAAATATAGGTAGGAATATCCATAGTAACCACATATTGCATCATTAAACTAAGAAACCCCATGCTTGTTTCATCTACAATTTCAACATTGTCTCCCCCAAGTACATATAGGCTTTGTCAGGAAACTTCAAAAAAGATTTTGAGAGGTTAATTGATAGTTAGTTGATGAATTGAAGCTTTTGGAGGAAATATAACTCTTAGAAGGCTTTTCTTTTCACTATGAGGTAGAGACTTATAAACCCTGAGCTAAAGTTTCATCAGTGAACTACTGTAGTTTTTCAGTGGCTGGGAAACGAAAGGAGTTTCAAATTAATTCAGAGGTGACTTGGATTGCATTGTGGCCTTGTTTGGAAATGATGAATTGTTTTTGATGGATATAGGTGAGGCCAAGCCAACTTAATTTTTTTGGAAATAATAGACTAGAGGCACATTGACAGAGCATAACCCTGACTTAAAAAAAAAAACAAATAATTTAACTGATTAAAATGGTGTAGGGCCTTCTCTCAAATAGAAAATAGATTGAAATAACATTGAGTATCATATATGTTCGATTCTTAGTCTATTAAAGGAGCATTCTCAAAATTTTGGGCCTCTTTAGACTCAAATTGCTTGCTTTTAACCATCTTGAACACTCGTAGAAAAATGAATTACCCGACAATTACTTATGCAATTAAAGATGACTTGAAAAGCTTGGAATTCACTAAAAATGATTAAGTAATCTGAGCTGGTGACCCGGTCATTGTCTTTGGATGCACAACAAACTTCGTCATTTTCTTTCTTTGGCATACAAAACCCTTTTGTATTTTAAAACTAGATAACTTTTTTTCAATATGTTTATAAAACTACCTTTTGATTTATAATAAAAATTACAATATTTAAATACATTAATATATATATATTATATATATATATATATATATTATTTAAAGTTTATATTTATTAATATTAAAAACCCCTTTTTACAAAGTAAAGTCCCGTCTCAAAGCTTTATAATATTAAATACCCAAAATAGAACTTGTCTTCCACGTGGTTACCGTTATTTTGATATTAAACATATTAACATATGTAAAATATTGCCATATTCAATTAAGATGACTATTAAATAGCTACTTCAATTACATAAAAATATAATATGGTTTGTTTTAAAACCAAACAATATGTGTGTGTGTGTGTTTGGAACTTTTGGAAGTACATGTAGGCTTGAATTTCATCACATGCATGTTAGAAAACCACGAGTGGTTTTGCAAACCCCCTTCTTACTAGTTTCAAAATAGGTGGGGGGGTGGGGGGGGGCACATTCAATCAAGGTCGTAACCTATTTCATATTTTTTTTTTGCAAACCACCTCAACTCGGATCCCCCCTCCATTTAAAATTTGATAGGGATAGGGGCCCTGCATATCATTGATATGAGTCATCGATTGGGACAATATTTGCAAAAGAATTATTACGAGCCAAGTTCCAAGCTATAAAAAGAGAATTGTAAAGGCTTCACTTTTCCCCTTCTGTCACCATCTTGTTTCCACCACAAATGAAATTGTCATTGGCTTTGAATTCATAAATTGTTCTATTTTATATCAACCAATCCTTTACTATGTCGAATGCTCGAAGAATTTTTCTACAATGGAAGCTCTGGATCTGGGAAGTAATCCCCATAATGTCAGTATCCCCTCAAAATTTGGTTTGTTGCGAATTCTGCTATACACGATTCTATTTTATAGCACTAATGAGCTTTGGTCCTAAAGTAACTTCTTGAGGACTTACTTTTACCAACTTCCATTTCATATTTTCATTGGGTTGAGTACAGGGGATTTATGTCCTAGCTATCTTCTTTGGTATTTTTTGAGTGGCCTCATTGCTATTTTCTCTTGGTTGGGAGTCGGGAAACATGTGTGGAAGGTGACTAGGCTCTAGGTAGAACCTACAATTGGTGTAATTTTTTTCATATTCCAACAATTTCACCCAAAATGTAATCCAAAATCATTAGATTTGACAAAGATACTAATGAATTGTCAAATTCCAAATCCATACACATTATTTTGTAAGAAAAGTTAATTTTTTCTATTTTAAATATTGAAGGTAGTAAGTAGGAACCTAAATCAATCCCTAATTTTTCAAACTAGATTTAAGGCAAAACTTCATGGGAAGGTTTGAAAACTTATCTTTACTGTAACTAATGAGGGCATGTCTCCAAAAGGGTCAAACCTCATTTATCATTGCTTCTTGAATAGGCATGATTTCAAAATCATATAAGCCTTGGTCCTTATTGCTAGGCTTGGAGAATAAAACTAGAATGTAACTTATGGCAGATGATTCTGTAAACCATTTAGGGTTTTCTAGTTTTGCTAAACACATTATGTTGTAGCATGTATTGAGAGCCAGATTTTCAGGAACAAACATGTTAGAGTTAACTTTAGAAGATTGCATATGTTAGTTGTTAAAAGCATAGGCTTTAGCAAGTAAAATATGGGGTCAAGGTGAGTTATTGATCATTTTTCTATGTTAATAGGATGACTAAGTTGTTGACCTAGAAAGATGAGGAGGAGACCACTTCAGTCTTGTACTCTGTTTCCATCTAGCATCGAGGAAAAAAAATCCTTCTTATGCTTGGAAAAATACTTGTTTCCTATACCAAATACTAGTGAAAATGAAGGTAAAAGAAAATGAAGAAAATTGTAGAGCAACAAGAAACAATCAATGTGAAAATATGGTGCAATCCATAACAAATCAAGGTTACAACTGGAAAGTGGTTTTATAATCCTCAAGGACACTCATTACGTTTCTCCAACCCAAGTTCCTTACCCATCCTTGACTACATATTTGCTAAAATTTTCAAGAGGGATTGTTTGCTTTTAAGTCTGTTTTTACTTTATGTTCATACTATTGGTTGAAGTATCTATTTTTAACAAAAAATTGAGTTTAAGTTTCTCCCATGATAGCCAACAAATTGAAAACTTCTTTATTTGGTCTACAAGGATAAAAACATGGCTTCCTTTTTCACATATTATTAAGCTCCTCCATTTCCTAACATGGTGGTCATATAAGCCAATTATGGTTTTTTTCTTCCTTTACTATTAATGCCAATTAAGTGTAATAGTAAGAAAATAAATAAAAGTGGAAGGTGGAGAAAAATAACCTTGATACCAAAAATGTGGATATTTAGACCACTATATTCTCTATAATTTAGTTGGATTTGATATCCTTTTATCATCCACAATGATTGCTAATGTATCATAAAGTGGGTTAGTCTACTAGGAGTACATTAGTCTCTTTACCATCAACATCATGAGATATTCCCTAATGTGAGAGGAATTCATAATTATGGAGTGATCACCCTTTTCCCCTTTTATATTAACATACCATCGAATTGTTGATCAATATTAGGCTTTCTTGAAGACCCTTGCAATCATGAAATAACTAGTTTAGCAAATGAGACATCCCACTCTAGTTCAGAACATGTATCCCTTCATTGGTTCATCCAAGCCATTATCATGACATTAACATCCTTTACAATGATTAAACTCCATATTTTTTTATATCTTTAACTGAGTTGTCTTCCTTTAATTATTTAATAAATTCGATGATGTGTCCTAGTTCAAGGCTAACAAAATTTATTAATTAGTAAGTGGCTCATCAATTTATTTTTGTGCCTTCTAATTGGATTCATATGAAGTTCTACCATCCTCTTGTATATGACACAAAATTCCTAGAAACTTTTAGTTTCCATCTTTGGCCATTACATTTAGATTTCTATCCAAATATACTATTATTTTTCAAGATGCTATGTTGGTCTGTTTCGAGAGAAGACATTGCTATGGACACTAACAATGGTAAACTATTATAGTTTTGTATTTGCCAGTGTTACAATAACTTATCGTAAGTATGAGAACTAGTAGAGAAGGCAAGTTTGATCCCGAGGGTTTGAAATTTAGAATAAATTCCACTTGTTATTGGCTTGGTAGATTATGAGAAAATTGAACTTGCTTCAGTATTCTCTTTTTGGCTCTTTTGTATCTTTTTTATTATGGAGAAGATCAAAGATAAACTATTGGAGAATAATAAACAAATGATATGAGTTCCTGATTATGTTAAGGTAATATTCTTTACATTATGAATAATTCCCAACATCTTTATGGATCAATTTGAATAGAAAGCCCTTAATTCATTTCCCTACACCCCTGAAGAATGGAAAGGGTTTGTTGACAAATTTTCAAGTGGAGTCATGGGAAAGAAAAACTAAACCTATTCCTCAATCACTTAAATAGCCTCTCCGACCATATAAAATTCACTATCGAAATTGAAACTAACAATCAAATTCCCTTTCTAGATATCCTTCTAACTAAAAAATAAGGATTGCTTGGTTTTCAAGTCTTTAGAAAGAAAACTCATATCGAGAGATATCTGCATGCAAATTCTCATCACCACCCTAAACAGAAAATTGGCATCATAAGGACCTTAACCACTAGGCCTGCCAGAATATCTGATCCAGACCATATAAAATATGAACTTGACCATCTTCACAAAGTATTTGAACTAGATGGTTATAATAAGAACACCATTAAGAAAGCCATGCACCAATCCCTAAGCATGAATAACAATAATAACAAAGAACAAAATTTGTCAATCACTCCCAAATCTCCCTTTCGTACATAAAAGGCACCACCAACAAAATTACTAAAATTATTAATAAACATAACATTAATGTAGCCTTCACCCCTCCTAACACCATTAGACAATTATTTAACTCGGTTAAAGATCCCATAAACCCTAACCTTCAAAAAGGTGTTTATATTATTCCTTGTTCATGCAATAAGGAATATATACGTGAAATAGGAAGGTCTTTCAACATCAAAATCAAAGAGAACTCAGAAGATTTAAGAAGAGAAAGGACCTCAAAATCTGCCTTAGCAGGCCCACGGGGCTTTGGATTGCTGGTGAATGGGTGCGATGTTAAGGCACTCCTTGCGATAGGTCACCGGTTCAAATCTCCCGTGGGTACTAGGTTAGTCTAAACATATAAATAATAATAATAATAATAATAAATAAATAAATAAATAAAATATGCCTTAGCAAAACATGTTCACTCTTCCTCACATTATATCTGCATGGAAGAAGCCAAAATAATTAAAAAAGAGGACCACTATCTTAAAATGAAAATCAAAGAGGCCATCGAAATAGAAAAAAGAAAGAACAAATTGAATCGTGACGATAGATTAAAACTAAGCAACACCTAGAAACATTTATTTGAAATCCTAAAAAACCAATGATTAACTTTTATCCCTTGTAATAATTTAATCCCTGATCTCTTCTAGTTCCTATGAATAATTTTCATTATTTCTTTCAATCCTCTTTCATATAAAATAAAATTAATTTCTGAAATTAATCTAACATCCTCTTCTAAAAAGTGATCATCCTATTAAATTCCATCATAATACTTCTATATTAACTTCTCTATTCATCTAAGCTAAAAAATCTCTTGATTGTAATAGATCCTCCATTTAAACAATTGGAAAAAAAAAAAAAAAAAACCTAATGACTAATTAACCTTGATTTGATATGGAAATCATTACATTAAATCTAATCAGAATACTGGAAATCATTACATTAAATCTAATTAGAATACTTCTTATAATAAAATAATTCCCAAGGGTTAATGAAATCTCTTATCACTATTCCTATTTTTTGTATTAATCTAATATAAGAATACTTACAGAAATTTTTATATTCTAAGTATATTTTTATTATTATAATCTTATAAGTAATCTATGCATTTTTTATAAAAGAGAGTAATAAAGCTTTCATAATTCAAATAAGGAAAATAAATCATAACTAATTAACACTAGAATTTATATAAAAAATAGATTATAGTGAATTAATTAATTAATTCCCTAATGTTTTAAATTTCCAAACTATCAATTTATTACTAAACTATTTATATTATGTCTGACTAAATCTCTTACATTAATCCTCTTCATAGTCCATATATATACTCTCAAGATTAGCTCCTCAATATATCATTAATATCTTCTTAATCTATTGACGTATCCCCTGAGGATGGACTCACTTTGTAGTTCGAAACGTTGGGTTCATAAAACTCTATAACAGGCTATTCCTCCACTATCTAAAATTCCCCTCACTTGTATCGATTCATTATTTAAAAAGTCTTTAAGTTACAAAATCTCTAAACTTTAGAGTTATTTTTCCTTGATGCCCTTTGGAACTCTCACCCAATTTGTTCTTTTATGCTTTTTGATGCCCTTTGGAACTCTCACCCAATTTGTTCTTTTATGCTTTTTGGTGGTTGATGGCATCTCTTTTGGTAGTCACTATCTAATTTTTTATTTCCTTTGTCATTATCACGGAGATACTTTATCACTCTAAATATTCACTTATCTTTGTAATTTTTATGTTCATATTGGACATTTATGGCAAATAGTGGAGATTAAAATTAAATTAAAATTAAGAACTACTTTTATTATTTATTTATAGATTCAATGAATCATGTATACATGGGAACATGGGGCAATAGAAGTGAAATGGATTGAAATTATATGGTGATACAGATAATGCATTTCTTTTTATTATGTATTCTTTTTTCTTCTTCTTTTGGCTTATCACAAAAGCCCACATGTTAAGTGTCTCAGACTCTTTGAAAACATGGTTAATCAAATTATTTTCTGATCACCACCTTCTATGTTTTCAATTTTAAAAATAAGAATTATATATATCACATTGAAACTACTTCGGAGGAATTAATCCATCATATTTTTGTAAATATTTATTGATTGAAGTAAGCACCAAAACTTTTCGAAGGTTGTCAGATACCAAAAGTTGGCACTGCTACTTGAGGCAATCCAATCTATGATAGTACTACAATAGTCTAAGCACACTTAATTGTGAAGTTAACTTGAGGTATGTTGTACTAAATCCCTAGCAGTCTGGAATACTCTTGAGTATTTGTTATTGTAATTTTGTTAACTTTAATAAAAATACTTGACTTTTTCCCTTGGAAAAAAACGTACTAGCTCCCAAAATTGGCTACAGGTGTTTTATTTATGCAAATAGTGTGTGTTCCTATAGGTTCTATATTTATATCACAATATGTTCTTTTCATTCTTACAAGAAGGAATATTACATTTGCACCTCCTTGTCCTAAATATTAGCCCCAGATTGAAGGGTTCAAAATTTTGACTGTACATTTGTAGATTATCCAGAAGCCGTTGCTAGTAAATATCTAACTCGTAATGGATATGCCTTTGGGTTTTAATTTTGGATTACTAATAAAATGTATTGAAAACATATCCCAAGATCAAATAGAGCTATATTTTAAAATCCATAGGCATATTGACTTGTATTACTATGATTCAAAGAGGGTGATTAATCTATTCAAATCAATGTCAAAACCTTAAAATATGCCCAAGTTCTAATACTAATTATTACATGTAGCAAGAGGTTACCAATGTAGTCCTACTATAGTATAACTACATATAAATCTCTAGTATCATTTAGATGCAGTTTGAAACATTGCCCCAAATTCCCATGGGTGTTGTATTTTCATCACCATTGTGCTTTTATAATATAAATGACAAGTGACATTAGTTAGATGCAAGAAAGCCACCCTTGAAATCTTCTCTAATATATTAGTTTTTAAACCTGAATAGTGTTAAAAGTTTATTGCTTCCTCTCGAGGATGTGATTCCATTCTTTGAACATGCGATTGTCCCATTTATATAAAAGTTTGAAGTTATGTAAATGCAAACTAAAATCTAAGATAACATGAGAGAGGGCATAAAAAATGATTTGATAAAATATGCATTATTTTACATCTTAGTACATTAATACATAATGAATCAACAACACCCATACCAGTAGATGGAACGTGATCCTTACTAATATGAGATTCTCTATTGATTCACATTGGAGCATTAATT
This sequence comes from Pinus taeda, assembly GCA_000404065.3. Taxonomy (NCBI): domain Eukaryota; kingdom Viridiplantae; phylum Streptophyta; class Pinopsida; order Pinales; family Pinaceae; genus Pinus; species Pinus taeda. The sequence goes on along the minus strand of APFE031678205.1, from coordinate 16,879 downwards.
TAATTTCAGCAAAAAAAATTATGATCACGTATTTGCAAGTTATTTTATATTGCCATCTTTGAAGATATAAATTATTTTAAGTGAATTACATAGCTATTAAGAAATCAATAATATTTTATGTCAAGATCAATATTTTGACGTTAGAAGCTGGACCTACAAACATGGAATACCCTAAAAATTATAGCCTTATTTCCTTAATGATTTCTTCATCTGATGATCTTTTCTCTTCAACTTTTTATTGACTAATTAATGTTAGCATTATTCTTCTAAGAGCTTTGGGTTGAGGCATGTTGAATTCTTTTGTAATATCTAATCCAATATCCCATACAAAATCACAAAGTTTAATAGCCTCTTCAACCCATTCCTTGATTTCCTTTCTATTTGATTCTCTCTGATTTAATGAAGAAAACATAAGATTTTTATCTTTTTCGGAGAAATTTACAATATTTATAGAATTATACTCTTTTTCCCAATCGAAAACTAAATCAAACACGCCACTTATCACTTTATCATCTTCAATTAATGATTCAATTTATCACTGAGGGACACTAGCACCAGAAAGAATCTATAATTTTTTTCCATTGTGTAAAAAATTAAATTTGAATTCCTTTCAACTGCTTATTAACCTATAAAGTATGTTCTTTGATTACATTGTTGCTACATAAATTCAATTTTCTCTTTGTATGTTGAGAAAACATTTTCGAGATTGATATTTGATTCTTCCTTAAGAACTTTGATTTGGTTATCCTAAGATTTATTTAAAGCCTTAATCTGTTGAGCATGCTCGCTATCTAAATCTTCCAATTTTTCTTTACATTGCTGTTCTAAATTTGACTTATCCAAATCATGCTTTGCTTCCTGTTGCTTAATTGTTAAAGAAAATCCCACTTTGAGAATCGTGGAATGAATTTTCCATTATTTGTCACTAAATAATTTACTATTTTCATTTTTTTCCTCCAATTCCTTAAAATTATTTAATTTTTTTTCTTACTCCTCAGATAACCCACAAACTATATGGTAAGTATAGGTTAGAAAATCCCCAAGAGCCTTGGTTGATTCCTTTTCTTGATCTTTACAATCTCCTGAAGCTTTCCCACTCAATTCTAAAAATGTCCCAAGAGAATCATGCTTTCTCTTTTTGGATCTCTTAACCACTAATTTTGTTTGAGAATTAAAATAATACTCACTTAGAGATGGAATTGTTTCAACAACTGGTTGAACTTCAAAAAGTGGTTTAAAAATAGAGGAAGTAAAAGGAATATTGATTGAAATAGGAGTCAATGAGATAATTGAGATAAATCCTTCATTGCCTGCATGGATGAATCTGAAGTTGTAAAACATTTTAAACTAGTTCCTCATCAATGCTCTGAACTTTTGGAGCTATTGGCAATGGACTTTCTCGAACCTCCTTGTCAATATCTTGAACAGCTATTTGAATAATATTTTGAGCTTCAATTTATTTTTTAACCTTTTCAATAAATGAAGAATCCACTTTTGTATGATGTTCTAGCTGAGTTGTTTGATCAAGTGACTCAATATTTATCATCAACTTCTCTTGTAGAGAAATACCTGTTTTTTTTTTAATTGCGCCTTGCTCTATATCTTGAGACTTTTCCAATTTCTCCTTTGGACTGATCTCCTTGTTCTTTCCATTCAAATTAGATTGATCATATGCTTCTAATAAAGTGGAAACATCAAGTAAAGATATATGTTGATACCACAACATTATCTTCCTATATAGGTTTAGAATTAAGCTCTGTAGAACTATTAGTAAACTGAAAAGTAATATCTTATGATAATGTCAAATTCTCAAGAGATGTTGCAATAATAAGGCTTATTTTTTTGAGATAAAAATCATAAGTATATTCTCTGAGCTTTTTTAAATTAACCTTCTCTTCCATATTCATGAAATGACCTCTTTCGACAACTTGATAAAAATCATGAGAATTAATGAAAAAATAATCGGAAGGAGGTTGCTCTTGAAGATAAACGCGTGATAGACTTATTGATTTGTAATGATCAATAATAACATTATTTGAATCATATCTTAAATGAAGAATTGAATGGAGCTACATTTTCTATAACTTTTTTGCTTCTACCACATCATGTCCCCTATCCTTTAATACAATCAAACCAATTTTAATGGGGAATCTAAGCCAAATTTTCTTTTGCAATTTATTAAAAAATTTAGCTACTACATGAAGGGAAGTTTGATTTTCTATCTCTCTTATTTCTAATCTATCAGACATATATCTTGGAAATACATGAGGTCCTACATCACTTCCAAAAAAACTGATATAAGAAAACTTTTCTTCTAGAAACCAATCACCAATATGAGACAATGCTTCCTAAAAGTCCTTACTAAACCTTGGTGGAGTTCTTCCAAACAAAAATTCATAAAAAGGAACCAAGATGTTGTTGCTTATATCATAGAAATGTTGTTTATATTTTGGAGTATAACAACATCCCATCAAAGGGACTGGTATTGTGGCTATAACAACATCCATAAGATAAGCATACATAAAAAAATCATTGTTCAAAACCAGTAGGGGAAACTAAACACAATTTAATAGCTTCTAATAAATTTTGGGATAGAATATCTACCTAATTAAACCTCTTTGACTGCTTCATGATTCCATGTATAAGAGGAACCCATTCTACTTTATAGTGTTTGGGATTTTCTTCTCCATATAATCTTGAGAGCATCTTGGATATATATCTATAAGGGTTTTCAAAGATTTCTTTTGGGTAATATTTTCTTGTTTTTAACTTGGATTCTTCTGGGTCATGAAGCCAACACTTGATCACTAAATTATATTCCTTGTTTTTTTTGCTAATTATGTTATTACGAATTTCATCCAAAAATTATTTGCTCAATTTTTTTTTAGGAGTACTAATCTTGTAATTAGCAGTAAGAACTTCAGGCTTCCAAGAAGCAATGGAATTCTGGTTATGGTCAATAATAGAGCGAGTTTGAATATGGGAATGAGTTATGATCCAACTTACCATATTTTAACATGGTAACACATTTTTTATAGTTGTGATTTTATGCAATTCATTCCTCCTAATTGCCTCATAATCATTTACATATTTTCACTCTATCCATTCTCTTTTCTCGAATAAATATATTTTTTTCCCAAGAAACTTTGCCTGCATCCTGAGTATTATAAGTAGTATCTGAGCTGAAGGAAAATTTTTAATTAGAATCCTTAGGTCTTGGAGCTTCTACTGCCTTCATTTTTCTTTTAATATCTTCCACTGCAGGCCTTAAAGCTTGCATTTTTACTTTCTTTTCAATTTTTAACCTATAAACAAGGAAGAAAGAATGGTAAGACAAACAATTAAAAAAAATGAAAGTTTGAACTCAAAGAATCAATACAGGTCAATACTAACTAGAAAATTTTTAGATTTGTGCAAAATCATTTGTTTTTTTATGCAGAAATTCAAGAATTTTTTTGCGTGGGGGGTATAGGAAAGTGTTTAGCGAAAAACAAAAATTAATACACTAAAACTATTTCTTGAAAGAATCAAGGGTAAATCTATTGAACATATCACATAGTAAATATCCTATCATGCATGTATTGGTGGGGCATTAAAACTCATTAATTTTGACTTGAAATTACCAAGTGTCTGTCACTTTGTGAATTGGGGATGTGGTCGGGTGGTTAGATAGTTGGGAAGTCTTATTTAGGTTTAACCTTAAACAAATCCCTTAGTATCGAGGTAGTGCAAGCATGGTTCAATTTTGAAGTTGTCATTTCCCTTCAAGATCTCTCTAGCTTGTCATAGAAAGGCATAAAATTATTTCCTATGCAAATGAAAATTAATATAAAAAAATTACTTGTCAAATTTGAAATGGGATTTTTTTCTTATTTTTTCAATTGAAGGGTAGGGAAACTTTTCATAATATCTTCTATTTTTCATTAATTTTCTAGTTTTTCTTTATCAATCATCTTTCTATGTATCATAACATCTAAAAAACAAATAATGTTAACAATGTTTCTCCATATCATGATAGTTCAAAAAAATAAATGTTTGTCATTTTTATAGAATAGGATCTTATTGTTATGCAACCCATGCAACCCATGCATCCATATATCACCTATTTATTGAAATTATATCTTAATATTGGGTATCGAAGATCAAAATCTTTGGTGGTGGTGAATTCGCTTGCTGCTGACAAAGAAGATATAATTCCAAATTGAATCAACTCCCCATTCTTTTGGGTTTTGGATTTACAAATGGTACTTACCAATCCTCCATGGATCTACCTGCAAATCTTCTTACTTCATACTCCACTTGCTTGTATTTAGTGCCTAAATAGATTGCTTACATTCACTACTTCCTCTACTTGTTTGCATCTATGAATATTATCTTCATGTCTTCTTTATGCCTTAATGCAAAGACACGACAATAGGAACTAGGGATTACAATTGATTCAATGCAAGTATGATCCCTTATTATAAAAAATTCAATACTAAATAATAAGTAGTATTCATTCATCTTTAATGATGAAAATTAATGTTATTTATGTGTTCTTTTGTAGTGGTGCTATGCATCACAATGCACATGTGCACTAATCATTAGGCCTATAATTCTTATGGAAAAATATTCTTGGAAGTTATTTAATTTTATGGAAATTACGTTATTGGAGTTTTAAATAGTTCTTATAGTTTTTCTTTTGTTGGAAATTGCAATGATATTTATTAAACAATACTATGCTTTGATTTCATTTAAGAAAACTCATTACAATTTTTTGAATGATTGGGTCAGTTACTCTGCAAGAAAGAAAATTAACTTCATTGTAAATAAATTTTATTGTATTTGATGAATGGTTTCCATAAGATGAAAGAGTAAATGGTCCTATTAAATTCCCTCCATATGGTTTTTATATCGTTATAAGTAAATGGTCCAATTGAATTCTCTCCATATGATTCATATCTTGAATGCAAGTAAACGACCTTATTAAACACACACACACACACACAAATATATATATATTTGTCATTTATGTGTACTCATTCAAGTGTACCTAGAATTTTAGTCTATAAATAAGCTTCTTCCGTTAAGGTTTGCATAATTTAACATAATAGAAATTGTGATATGTGAGGTATATATGAAATTTAAAATTATGTTTCATTTTTGTATGAAAATAATAACTTGTTTTAATTTTTCAATATTAAAAAGTTGAACTAAAGTTAACCCTTAAAATTGAAAAGGAACCCTTCCCTTCAAATTTGATCCTTGTTTGTGGTCGGGTGGTCGAAATGTCCAGACAAGAAATATATCGGACGAGTGAAAGTCAGGGAAAGCAAGGTTAGGAGGTCAGATGTTCGGTTGGACAAAAACAATAAGAGTTTTAAACATAGTTCCGAACTCTGACCTCTGACTAAAATTATTTATTTATTAAAAAATGAATACAATTCCTTTTTCCTAATTAGTCTTTAATGTCGTGGCAGGTTCTATACTCTTATGTTGTTATCAACTGCTTTCTCTGGTAAACTGGCATCTAAGAATCTGATTTGCAATGGCCTTGTTTTAGTTGAGGATGATAAGAAAATGTGGAAAAGGATGAAGAACTATCCCTTGCCAATGGAAGTTGTGGAAAACTATGGCGCAGTAAGTTAGGAAGCCTTTGATCCACACTGTGTTGGATTGTTGTTTAATATGGTTTATATCGCAAAATTGGTAGATAATGTATCGTTAGAAGATGTAAGCCATATATTTTATTTTAACATGCATAATGATTACTCTTAATTGTGCTTGGAACTATTATTGTTTTTTTTTTCCAGAATAGAAAATTCATAATTTCAAAAAATAAATTACATGTTGTAGATGCCCGAAGGCATATGCTGTACTGTGGCACACGTCCACTGTCAAGAGTCTAGATGCAGTAAATAAAACCCAGAGGGTGTATAGTATTGGTGCAAAGACCATCGTAAAAGAGATATAGTAGTATCGTCTGTACATAGAAGATTTCCTATTTACACGCATAAATTACTGAATATATACAAAGCATAATAAAAAAGTTCATGATCATCAAAATTGAAGAAATAGAGGCTGCTGCCTCACTGGAATGCCCCATCTATATAAGGCCTATGAAAATATTGGTATGTCCCTGTTGGAGAAAATTCATCGATCATCCACTCGCCTAGAGGACGATGCGTCACTTCTTTCGATAGCTGGTCAACAGTTCCATTCCTTTCCCTGTAGATGTGAGAAACAGATATCTGGTCAAAGAATGTTTTGAAAAAAACAATTTCTTCCAAGATATTCTTCAATGAGTATGAAAAACAAACAACATTATTGTTAAACCAATCAATCACAATCTTTGAATCGCCAAATATTTGAAAATATCGACAGTTTTTCATAATGGCAAAGTATAATAGATGTCGAAGAGATATTAATTCAGCGTGGTTGTTTGTTCCCGATCCTAGGCCCATACTAACCTAAAAGTAATGGGTTTTAATTAGGTGGAAGAGAATGATGCCTCCACAGCCTTGCTGTTGGGCGGCCCCATCAAAATAGGCCCACGACATATATTTATTTATCTGCTCCTGTCGAATGTTCCTGGGTTTGTCATGACTGTTGTCGTTTGGAAGTTCTGTATAAGACGCGTAGATTATATGAGGGAGAAGGTTCCAATTGACTTGTCTGTCCTTGAATATGATGGTGTTCCTCTTGATCCATATATGCCATGATACGAGGAGAGCGAGGTTCCTAGGATTTTCCACCGCCGAGGTGCTCCACCATTGTTCCCACGCTGTGTTGATATCCTCCCCCTGCCAGTTCATATTCAAATTAAGAGTTTGGATGACCTGAGACCATATAAAACTGGTGGTAGGACATGAGAGGAATAGATGATGGGTCGATTCTTCATCTTGAAGGCACATCACACATCGGGAAGGTCCTGAGAAGGCCATTTTTTTAAGATGGGATCCAGAGGGGACCTTGTTTTCCAAAATGTTCCACATCATCAATCTAATGCGTGGAGGAGCATTTAATTTCCATAGAGAGACCCACCAGCTTTTGAGGATCTCAGGTTTTCTATCTTCAGTGATTTTGTCATAGCCCCCAATTTCGGTGTATATTGTCCAGATTTAGAGAGTGCCCATATGAGTTCATCCTTCGGTCCTTAATCTAACATGCATCTCAATGAGGGCCTGTATATAGCTCTGACAAGCATCACTCCATTCAATAGGGATATTCTAGTGTTGTTCATTCAACCAGGCCTGAGAAAAGAAGGTAGAATTCTGCTTGTCTCCAATCTGTGAAAGAAACTTTATACCTCTGTTATTTAGATAAAGTACTAAACCTTCTAGTAACCTATGGGAGTTTCCACAGCCCGGCCATGGGTCAATACCAATACGGACATAAGCACAATTCCTAATTTTCCATAGCAACCCTTCTTTTATAATGGGAAACGCATTGAGTATGGCCCTCCATATCCCTGAGATACCTTTTCTATTCTAATTCGGCCTTCTGATCCAGTCGGTGATGGTCAATGGCCAGATATATTTGTGATGTATAACCTCCGCCCATAGACTGTTCTGTTTCAGTAGGAGCGATCCTTGTTTGGAAGCCAAGGCTTGTGCAAAAGCTGGGAGTAATTTAAGTCCCCATCCTCCCCACTTCTTTGGAGTAGCAATTTTGGTCCATTTAACCCAGGAAAAAGTCTTTCCCTCCTTTCCATTCCAAAGGAATTTGCAGCAAATTTGCTGAATTCTATGGAGAATACCCCTCGGTATCTAGGCAAGTGACATCCAGTATACCGGGGTGGCTTCGAGGACCGATTTTATTAGGATAAGTCTACCCGCTTTAGAAAGGAGCCTATGACACTAGCAACTGATTCTCTTTTCTACCTTTGTGATGAGCCAGGTCCAGTTTGCAATCTTGTATCCATCAGGTTTAAGCCTGAAGCCCAGGTATTTGAGTCCCTCCAACAGAGCAGTTTCTTGGAAGGAAAATTTCTGCAAGGCTAGCTGTGATTCCTGCAGAGTACAATCCGATAGGGATATATTGGATTTTCCTCTGTTTATTTCCATTCCTATAGCTCTGCAGAAAAGGTTCAAAATCTCATTCAACGAGGTAGTGTCCTGGACACTCCCATTCAAGAATATCAGGATGTCATCTACAAAAAGTAGATGAGTTAGATAAAAGTGCTCCATGATTTTTAGCCCACTAAATCCCCCGCTCCTTTTTGCAGATGCTATAAGTCTGCTCAGGCCTTCCATGACAAGAAAAAACAGGAGTGGGGATAAAGGGCAGCCCTGCTTAATCCATTTTTCTATATTGAAGGATGAAGTGGCCGATCCATTTACAAGAATAGCAAAGGAGACAAAGGAGATACAACCCATGATCCAGGATATGAGAGCGGGGGGGAAGCCCAAATGAGTGAGGATCATTTTCAGATAAAGCCAATTCACTTTGTCAAAAGCCTTCAATAGGTCTATTTTGAGGGAGATGCCCTTGAGGTTTTTGATTTTAATGGAGTGTAGGGATTCCTAGGCTGTACCAATGGCATCCTGAATGTGGCAATGATGGAGGAAAGCGAATTGTTCTTGGGAGATGTGAGTTGATAGGATGGGCTTCATGCGGTTAGCAATGATTTCAGAAATAATTTTGTATAGACAGTTGCATAGGGATATGGGCCTGAAGTCATTGAACGAAGATGGGGAATCAAATTTAGGAATCAAGGCTATGAAGGTGAATTTCATGGGAGGGTGAATATGACTAGTGATTCTGCTTTCTTCTATGGCTTCTAGTAGATCCTTCCCCAACAGCTCCAAGAAATCCAGATAGAACTCCACATGCCAGCCATCTGGTCCCGGACTCTTGTCTTTCTTGAACCACTTTAGTGTTCCTTCCAATTCCTCCATGGTGACCAGTTGAATCAAATCCTCAACTGCCTCAGGTTCTACAAACCTTGGAAAATGCCCTACTAGGTTGATTATTTCCGGGAGGTTGATGGTAGTCGGAGCTGTAAATTGCCTTTTGAAATGTGATATACCCAATCTGGCTAATTGTTGGTGCGTTGAGGCCCATCCTTCTGGTTCACTAGGCAGCTGCCAGATAGTATTAGAGGCGTTTCTGCCATTTGCAAAGTTGTGGAAGAACTTTGTATTGCTATCTCCCGCTTGCAACTAGATGGCTCTGCTTTTCAACCTCCACTGTTCTTCTTTGTCATGTAGCAGCTTAATTTTTTGCTTCTCCAGGTTGTTCAAATGTAATTTTGAGTCCTCTAATAGGAACCCAAGCCCCCTTTCATCCATAAGCCGTGCAATCTGTAACTCAATATCAATGAGATGCTGATCATCTCTCAATCTCTTCCTCTTTGACCAATCCTTAGTCTTGATCCTGAGAGCTTTGAGCCTTTCACAAAAATCAACCACCATCCTCTGTGCCCTCAGTGAAGGTTGCGATCTCCAAAAATCAGTCACAAGGTTGATGAAATCCAGATCTTGTAAATGGCCAGAGAAGAATTTGAAGGGGGGGCGGGGCTTCTATGTCGGTCCACTGACTTGAAGAAAGATGGGAAGATGATCGGTAAGCCACCAGTGCCTACCCATTGTCTGTACAGGGGTAGGTTATGGATGAGATCTTCATGGATTAGGAATCTATCCAATCTCCATCCCAAAGCAGCTTCCCCCGTTCTCCTGTTATGCCAAGTGGGGACTTTCTTGTTCATGGGAACATCAACTAGCTTGTAGGTGTCCAGTAATGTACTCATCTACTCCGAGATAGGGTCCAATTGTGCATGATGTCCCCAGGATTCCTCCATACCCAAGGAAAAGTTTAAATATCTGCCAATAATGGTGGAATTTGTGACAAGATTATTTTCCAATAGATTGAGCCAAAAAGCCATTATGTTCTGATTTGGGGCATATATGTTGATTACTTTTAATGTGAGTCTGAGTTCCCCCATGAAGATGTCCATTCCTATGAAGCCCCATCCTCCCCAGGATGATATGATCTTGACTGCCCTGGGTTTATGCCAATAGCAAGGCCACTGGATTTGCCATTCGCAGCCAAACCCTAAAAACCCAACCCGATAGGATGGTCTGTAGGGTTCTCGTTGAGATGTCCGAAGAGCAAAGAGTCTCCTGTAGGAAGAGGATGTCACATCTAGTATCCTGAGCTAGACTTTTGAGAGCCAAATGATTTTTGGGGTTGGCTAATCCCTTGCAGTTGTAGGAGAGCCAAATCATGGGGAACCAAGGGCAGAGGGCTCAATTGTTCTAAGTGCCCTTTCAATGGTGCATTGTCGGCCTCGTGCAACATCTTCCATGGCCGACTATATCGCTAATTTGATTTTGGATGGACAGCCCCTAGTAGGTTTATGTTTAGTAGATCGTACAGGGAGAGTCCCAGTCCCAAAAATTTTGGACGGACATGAGGTCGAAGGTGGTATGTATGTGATCTCGAACTAGTTAGGGAGGCTGAAAGGGTATGGGGAGTGGAAGTCATCTTGAGAGAGGAGGGAGTGGTGGAGAAGGTGGGGGGGAGGGGCAATGGAGCATGGAATAGAGGGGATAGAGCATATAATAGAGGAAGGAGGATGCAGAGATGAATGCAGAACAAAATACATAACATCTGAAAAAATTGCAAAGGTTATGGGAAAAGACTCATTACCTGGGGCAGAAGATGCTTCCACTGCAGACTTGGAGCGGGTACGAGGTGGTGAGGATGCTGCTTTCCACCTACTATTTATCTTCTTTGAAGCTCCTTTCCCCTCTTCTGATGGGATCTCACTTTGGTTCTTGTCACCCTCCCCTTGCTTCATATCACCTTTGTTCTGCTCAACCGATGGTTGTTGTTTTGTCCCCCTTGAATTATCCGAAGTCACCCCAGAGAGAAATGGGCAATCCTTGTACAAATGGCCCACTTTCTGGCACCTTCTACACCGAAAAGGGACACCTTCATAGTCCAGAAGCTGTTTGCGCGAGAAATGTCTGCGGTGCAATGTGATTTTCTCCTCCAGCCCAGCCCTGGTATCAAGATGAACTAAAATCCTTGCCATAGTCATAAGTCTTGTTCTTTCGTAGGACTGATCGTGTTCAAGATAAGTTCCCAGCGCATTGCCAATATGCTTGAACACCTGAGGGGTCCAAAATTTCATAGGTAACCCCGGAAATCTGACCTAAATAGCCCTAGCACTGAGCTGTTCACGCTCCGGATCAAAGAGAGGATCCCATCGCTTCAGAAGGACAGGTGCTAGTTCAATATGCCAGAATTGGGACAATATCCATTCTGTGTATTCCGCTCTATGAAAGCGTAGAGAAAATCAGCCTCTCACTAAGACCCTTATAGCTATCAGTTCCTTCAGTAGGGTGCCCCAAATCTCCTCGATCCATTGCCGCAATCTTTCCATAGAATAGGTCCGACCTCAGACACGACCTACCAATACTTTCCTCGTTGTATCCATTCCATCCACCATTTGAACGTCTTCCCCGACTGTCAATTTAATATCTGAGTCAATGGCCCTGAGGCACCGGCCTTTTTTCTGCTTGTTGGAGTGCCTTCCTATAGGGAAATCTTTAAGAAGATTTCGAAACGGATCCGAGGTGCTGTGCTGGGCAGATTTGGCCGGACGAGCAGACAGAAGCGGAGAGATAAAGCAGCTCGAGCGAATAGGAGAGTGTGGGTTTAAAATGAAGGAGTTGGGATGAATGAATGATCGTGCAGGGCGCTATACATTGGAGGATCCATCCGATGCCAAGGATATGGAGGAAGGGTTTAAGGGCTGCGAGGTCAGCGAGGGGGAAATCAGGGGATGCTGTGGAGGGTATGGAAGGGGGGAGTCGAAGGATGGGGAGGTCTGCATGCAAGAGCCCAACAGGTGTAGCGTGGCCAGTGAGAGACGTGGGCACTCCAAAACTGGTAGATCCTCAATGTTGATATCCGGATGCTGATTTTTTCCGGAGCGCGACAGGTGTAGTGATGAATGAACAACAGTTGTCAAGCTAGGTAGGTTCTTACCCCAGGGGTCCATAACCGGGTGTTTTTTATGCGCCCAAATTTCTTGTTTAGGCATGGGGTCCTCCTTGTAGTCCACGAGGTCCTCCTACCATATCAACTAACAAATACCTGATCTGACCACTGACCAAGGGGACAGTTTGCATGGGAAAACAGAATCTCGAAGGAAAATAAAAAACGGCCAATCAAAAACTGTAAACCCTTAAAATTATTCTTCAGTGATCCCAATATGGGTCAAATACATATAATAATTAACCCATAGTCGGGCCCACATATGTCACCATCCCCTGGGATCCAACAGGTCACAAGCAGTCCAGGGACCCCGCGATTCAGCGGGCCGAAAACCTAGGGTTTACTGTTTCTGCCATTCCATCACTGCCAACTTTAAAATTCTGCTCATAAACATTTGAAAAATGGTATGGCTCAATTCCACCACCAGTGTTGTTACAAGTTGCCTTTGAATGCAAGGCCAAGTTTAGAACCCACATTATTAAGGACCATGTTCTTAATTTTGTCTGAGACAAATTTTCCTAGATTCTGCAACCAATATTGAGATTTAGATTTGATTTAGTCAATCCATTTTCTTATTGTTGAGGTGAAAAGGTCCTAGATAGTTTTGACTTGCTTAAATGTTAAGAACATTAGACCATGGGAAATCCCCTTGCAAAATTATATTTTGGTCTCAAACAAGCATATGCCATATTGAGCGATTATTAAAGGAGAGGTTGGATCATGTGTTCATATTCCTTCCATCTTAGAATTGGCTTGAATCTTTGTCACCCACTTCACAAAATATAGAAAACAAGGAGCTTTTGTATTTACATGGGTTGGAATTATTAGTAGATTAGGCAATCAAAGCCAGTTACATCTAGGTTTCTCATAGGCATTCCTTTTAAGATATTTCCTCAGATTTAAGAAAAATGGAGTCTATGGTGTGGTAATGATTTCATGAAATTATATATTTCTAATATAATATTTCTTATTAACACATAATGTGCTCCCATGCCCTTTAATATTGGCATTATGGCCAGTCTATATTTTGCTATTTTGTTGAGACAATGCTGTGCAATTTTGATCTTTCCATACGACGAAGGTTTTGGATTTCTGGATATGTTATATGCATGGCTGCCTATTTTAGGATTTGCATTGAGATAATTATATTGTTGATATTCCATTTCCTGGTCAAGGATGTTTTACTTCCATGGTGCAATGCATATAGATTCTTGGTTTAGAACACACAAAGGATCAAGGCAGAATGTCCAAGTCCTTTTAGACCTATTGACCGTAGTATATTTTAGACATCAACAAATGTCCTTGATCAGTGGATCAATTATTCTTGTGAGAGTCTTGTATAATTTGTGCAACAAAAAATGGATGTATATCATCTATATACAGTAAGGCTTTGCTCTCTTGAATTTGTGGTGGTAATTTTGAATGTTCATGCCATCTAGGTGATGCTAAATATATAAAATATTTAAATGGATTTGTTAGATTATATGTTGACATATTTTCTTCAACTTGGATGTATTTATTTTTTTACTTTTCTTCATAGGTATTCATTTTGAAGTTCATTGGAAATATTACTAATATATATGTGTAATTTAATCGCAAAATACAAAAAGGGTGCATAGAGGAAGATGATTGCATAATGGAACTTTCAACTCTTTGCCATGTGAGTAATTAAAACAATATTAATGTTTTCCAACTTTTATTACATAAATGAATAGAGATTCTAGTTGATTTTATTTCATTGCATGTTTATTCCTGCTTTCATTGTATTCGATAAGTCATGCTTTTATTTCGCTAGTAAAAACAATGAATTGCTAGCTAATAATGAATTGTTTCTCCTTTTTTATATATGTTTAGGTGGATAATATAGAAATTGGTTAGCCTCTATTTTGAAAATAGGCTTAAAGACGAATTTGGTGCCCAAATACCCTTTATTCAGTGTTCTTTTGGCATGTAATAAGGACTCATTGAAATTTGAAACTACTCTTCTATATTGATAACTTTTCTTGAAATTATTTTTCCGTTATTTTCTCTTTTGTTATTTGTGTGTAGTTAACTCATGCTTATGTATTTAAATTTTATTTCTACTAAAATTTACCTACATTACTACATTTAAATATGGTCATTCATGGTATAACATGGGTGATGGCCTAACTAATGCTTATATACTTGTGCATACATACAATAATATTAAAAACATCAGTCTCAACAACCTGTAGATAACATATTTAGGTAGGCCAATTTGGCAATATGGTTATCAACAACCATATTAGCAACAGTCACAAAAACCATATCATCATCAATTGTAGTAATAACAATCTAAACTGAAACCACTATATCAGGTTGGTAAAGAACCTCCTTTCTATATTTTGGATTTGTGCAACATGTTTACTAGTATTTGAGAAGGGAGTTTCCAAGGATTGTTATCCTAGAGAGATCACTTTCTTCAACCAACTAAAGCCGAAGCAGGAACCCATACATTTCAGCCAGATTATTTTTCCTCTCTCCAAGTCTCCATGGACACTTAATTACTTTATTTCCTTCGAGATTCAAGAGAATCCCTCCCCCTCCTACCATTCCAAAGTATTGTGAATGCTTTTAGACATTGTTCCTAATGCTATTTCAATTGACGGATTGATTAGGCTGCAGGCAATGATTTGTTTGTTTATGGTAGCTTCCTAGAAGATATTGATCTTTTTTTGTCTTTTTACTGCCAAGTCTCAAATATGAAGATCCCCACTATTGCATTATCTTATGTTTGTTAGTTTATGGATTTGTGGTAGCATTAGACATGTGTTTTAGTTGCTAAGGTGTTAGAGAGGCTAAGGAACATGAGATCTCCATAAATAAAAAAATGTTTTGAGAGAAAACACTTAGAAACCTCTCAATTAAATTCATTGATCAATAATTAAAAATGCATAAGTCTTAGGGAAATTGTTTAATGAATGGGTATTAATTGAGGAAAACAACTTTTTCTCTAGAGACTTCTAGAAAAGTGTATTGATGGAGTCAAATTAATCTTAGCCATCCATAACGATTAGATCTTGGTCGTTGATGATCCAACAAAATATTATAAGATAAATTCGATGGGATGGAGATAGAAATAGTTACAAGAGCAAGGGAGCAAGGCATTATGAATTATCCAGTGCATAGTATTCAACGAGGGAAGAATTTGAGACAAAGATTAGCAAGGGTTGTTCCAGGGAGAAATTCTCAAGTATTTTTCCAGTTTTTAGTGTCAGGGAAGGAAGAAAAAATTATTTAGGAGGGAGGTCAATTTATGCAGTGCGATTTGCTCAGTTTGCTAGTGTGAGTTTCCAGGAGAGGGATTGATTCAGTAGCTAGTACTTGAATCAAGTCTCAGGAGGTCTGGCTAATTGTTTCCAGAGGCACGGACATGCAAGATGACTTGGAAGGAGGTATTTTCAGGGTAGTGTGAAAGTCCCAGAGACTGTAGTGCGCATTTCTTCCCAGTGGTACGAGTGTCAGGGAGAGTGTGAGTGGCCAAGGAGAGGCCATATTGATTTTTCGAGACGGAGAAGGATTCTCTTAGTATTTTTCCAATGAGATAAAATTATTGGAGCTGAGCCATGAAGGCGATCAGTTGTAATTCTCCATATTTGTTGCATAATAATAAAACCCTCATTTGTTGCACTAGTTTTCCATTTAGGGTTTTTCTGGGGACTTTTAGTCCAAAATAATTGTGTCAAATTTCTATGTGTGCATTTGTTTCTCAATTCCTTATCTTACTTTCACAGTGTATTTTATTTTGATGAAGAATTAATTAGTGAATTATTTGATATTTTCTGTAAATAACTAAACTACTAATTAGTTAGGAGAATAATATCCAGTTGGTGCATTCAAGGAAATTTCACATGGTATCATAGCATTATTGATAAAATCATAGGGTCAAAGTTGAAACATTGAGCGATGGTGTAGTTTCAGAGGTAGATCTAAAGCACAAGGTTCAAATTTACGGAATCCAAGTGAAGGGTGTGAATTGCAGACATGGGAAATTCGATTTCCATATCCAATCCAAAGGAAAAGTGTGAATCACCTTAAAGAAGAGTTTTCAGGCAGTGTGGTTGTCAGGAAGTAGTTCTAGTGAGATGATCAATTGGTTCACATAGTAGATATGCATGCAGATGATTTGCAATAAGGGTTACAGTTGCATATATGTGTAGGGCACGAAGAGAAAAGCACATAGAGGAAATTTCTAGATTTTCTCAGAGGGTTTCTAGTTTCCAATTTCTATGAGGAGACTTGTGATTTCTAGCACAACAGGTTGAGTTAGACTTTCCAGTCCATCTATTTAGAAGCAAAAATACATGTGCTAGAATCCAGAGAAGGACTTCCAAAAGGTAGATCGAGTTGTCTAAATGAGGAGTAGCGAGAAATGTGAGTACTAGAGAAGGATTTTCGGAGGCAAGTACAAGAAAAAAAATTGTGCATTCTGTTAGAGACTAGATTTGCCTCAGGCTGGAAAGGCAAGGTTCTAGGTCCACATCAAACCATGCTCAGCCTCGTAGCTAGCCCTACGAGGACAGGAGAGGGCTCTCTCTGGGTCAAACTCGGCAAAAATATTTTATGGGAATTGAGATGACTGAAATAAAAAGCTAATGTTAGGCTAGATATGAAGTACAAGGGTTTGATTTTAGTTTTTGGGAGTTTTTGTGTTGGAATAGGGGAAGGCAAATTTGGACTTGGGGATGAGGCACAATTTTTGCAAAGGTCTGATTGGGGCAAGGAAGGCGATCGTCTTGATGCTTTTCAAGGGAATGAATGGATAGATCAGACTGGTGAGGAGCTAAGGAGAGCAAGATAGTTTCAAGGATTCTCCTTAAACAGATGAAAACATGGAAAATCAAACAAATTTAAAGGCAGAGCATAACAA